>MDKF010834817.1:0-15634 GCA_026770625.1 Nicotiana glauca
ATATATATATATATATATATATATATATATATATATATATACTAAACTCGTACTATGCGCGGGGTTCGGAGAAGGGCCCGACCACAGGGGTCTATGCACGCAGTCTTTCCTTGCATTTCTTTAGAGGTTGTTGATATGCCACAGCTCGAACCCATAACCTCTTAATCACGTGACAGCAACTTTACCAAGTTACGCCAATTAGGCTTCCCTACACTCAATTTCTTTTATTAGCCATACATAGTAATTATCATATCCTCTTTAGGTTAAAAAAGGTTCTATCCTAAAATCCCAAGTGAAAAGTAGGACAACAGAGAGCCTAAATTACGATACCCTTTAACAAGTAGTAACTATCGATTTTTACACGGAGTAGATGAAAAATCGGATCTGAAATTGGAACTACCAAAGTAAATGAAAAAAATTGATAAATTAGTTCTTGGGGAAAAAAGTAGGAGATATTCAGATCTGAAATTAGAACATTCAAAATAGATGAAAAAAACAGATAAAGTAATTCTTGATAGAAATTTGAATGAACAATAATGGAACCTACAAAAAACTTAGCATAAAATCCGAAATTTTAAAAAGAGATGGAAAGTTGACGAGAAAAAAATTTATCAAGCTAGATGAGTAGATGAATCAAAGTAAAGGAGATGAAAGTGACTTATAAAGGAGATAAAGTGATGTGTAGAGTAGATGAAAATGAATGAAAAAGTATATGGTGGTGGGTCTTTTGACGGAGAGGTTTTGACGGAAAAATTTAGAATAGTATAGATAAAATAATATTAAAATAATATTTAATTCATGTATCATAAGTGTATAATCAAATATAATTTAATTAATCAGCCTAGAAAATTAAATAATGAATCCGACGGAAAATTAAATAAGATCCTAGGAAAGAAGTCATAATTCTGCAAAGGAGAAATTCTTAGTCAAACACACCGGAAATCCATTGCTTTGGTATAGATACAGATATTATTAAAATTAAAAGAAGAATAAACCCAAATAGCCGTATACCGAATTACTTATACTAAAAATAGTCCGTTGAGGAATAATATATATATCCAATTTATGTATTATATGTATATAATCTTATATAATCTATGTATTATATGATCGGCTATGTATAAAGATACCATTAAAACCCAGACTTGACTTTACACATATGACCAAATATAATTGATTGGAAGTAAATTAAAGTAACACAATACATAACAATGTCAGAATCTCAAACCTCTCGACCAATTCCTCCCAAATATTTACAAGAGGATGAACTAAGTGAAGAGTGCAAGAAATTGCTCTTAACCCTACCCAAAGAAAGAGGATGGATTTCATCGCATATCTATAACTACCAAGGTTTCTGGATAGGCCGAGCAACGACACTCCAAGGTGTGCTTGCATTTCAGCAACATTTTCAAGCTCAAGATAATGATATCATCCTTGTTACCACTCCTAAATCAGGAACTACCTGGTTAAAAGCGCTCGTGTTCGCTCTATTGAACCGAATGCACTATCCTGTTTCAGGACAAGATCATCCTTTGCTTGTCAAGAACCCTCATGATCTTGTTCCTTTCTTGGAACTTAAACTCTATGTTGATGGAAAAATCCCTGATTTCTCATCCTTCACCTCACCTAGGTTGTTATCGACTCATTTGGCGTATTCTTCATTGCCAATTTCTGTCCAAGATTCAGAAAGCAAGCTTATTTACTTGTGTAGGAATCCAAGGGACACTTTTATTTCTTTTTGGCATTTCACAAACACTTTAAGACTTCATTACATAGATACTAGTTCGAGTGAAGAAATGTTTGATCTTTTCTGTAAGGGAGTGAGCCTTTTTGGTCCATTCTGGGATCACGTGTTAAGTTACTGGAAAAAAAGTTTAGAAAATCCTAAAAGAGTACTTTTCTTGATGTACGAAGAAATTAAAGAGAAACCCGAGATTCAACTGAAACGCTTAGCTGAATTCTTGGAATGTCCGTTCTCTATAGAGGAAGAAAAATGTGGAGTTGTGGAAGAAATCTTAAAATTGTGTAGCTTTGAGAATTTGAGTAATTTGGAGGTAAACAAGAATGAGAAATTGTCAACTGGAGAGGAAAATAAAGTATTTTTTCGTCGAGGGGAAGTTGGAGACTGGAAAAATTACTTCACTACTGAGATGACAGAGAAACTAGATCATATTATTGAACAAAAGCTCCAAGGATCTGGATTATGGTTTCGCTACAGTTAATTTAGCGTTATGTTTTGCCAATAATAATAACTTCTATCACTTTACGTTTGAAAGTGAGATGTTTGTTACATTACTATAAAAGTGTGTTAGTTTATATTGATGTTACGTTGCGCGAATATAAACTCTGTCAGCATGGGATCCAACTCCTCTCCATTTTCTATTGTCTTCATTTCTCCAAGTTCCTACTTGGATGGATAACACATGTCTTATCTTTATATCAATGGTTTAGATTTAATTGACTACTTAACCATGGTTAGGATAATAATATTTTCATTATTTTTTCCTGAACTTTTGATATTCTTTCCAATTTCGTTCTTCTTTTGTCCCTTTTAAATAGAACAACACTTACAATAGAAATATAACGTATGAATATTAAGATACCTCAAACGTATTGTGCCAAAAAGTATTTTTACCAAATAATGAAGTGAAATATTTTTGAAAATAAATAAAAGAAAGTAGTTCCATTTCATATTATATCTTATAATCCCCCTCCATTTTTATTGAAAAATAATGAATCTGCCTGTAAACTATAGATAATGGCTTTACATAATTATGGGACTCGATGATCTTTAAACAACAATTTAGGTATATGTAAAAGTTTGTAGTAAATTATTACAAATACGTTCAATTTTCTACCCAAAAAAATAACCCACCATTATTGGATCAAAAAATCTAAGATGTTTGAGTTGTTTTCTCACTTTTACTTTGAAGAAAGAAATACCTAGAAATCGAAATATTGAAATACATAACAAAGTATGAAAGAAGAAAATCACTAACATAAACGAGATGTGGAAAAAAGGTTTTTTACATAAACTAAATGAATGAATTTCAAAAACTTGTCGAAATTATAGATTTCAAAAACTTATATTTTTTCGACGTGCTCCTTTTTACATTCAAAAAGAGTTTAAAGCAAATAAAAATGCATTAATTGATGAATATTCAGAATTTAGCTCCTACAATTATGAGATTATCAAATCTTTTAGTTATGGGATTGCCAAAATTTTTAGGAGTAAAAATATAAGGATATCTATTATTCTAACTGTGGTTAAAACGTTGTGTCAAGCATTTAAATGTAGACCATTGATATAAAGATAAGACATGTGTTATCCATCCAAGTAGGAACTTGGAGAAATGGAGACAATAGAAAATGGAGGGGAGTTAGATCCGTCAGGGATCATGCTTTAAAATTCTTGCACTATGAAAAAATATTAGTCTCGATTAGGGGCGTTAATTTGACCCATTTAACCCACTCACGGTCGGGCCGGTTATTGACCTGTCCATTTATTAATTAATTTTAATTCATCTTGACCAAGTTTATTTCAACCCATGTAAAGTCAGGCCAATTTTTAACTAAAATTGATCCATGAATAACTTTGCTAAAGTATCTTTAAAATAATTGTTCTTGTATATGATCATAACAAAAAACAAAAAAAAGTCTTATTTGATCATTAAACAATTCATAAGAAAACAGCACACATTAATTATAGCTTGATAAGAGTTGGCGGGTTTGGCTATGACACAAATTTAACCCCTTCTTGTTCTAGCTCATCTCAAGTAACTTTTGGGCGAGTCAATCTGATAATTAAAGAATTCATAAAAAATAACACACATCAATTATAGCTTGATAAGAATTGGACGAGTTGGGTTATGACCAAATTTTAGGCCATCATGACTCAGCACATCTCAGCCAAAGTAACTTTTGAACGGGTCATTTACCTACCTATTTATTAATTCAGCCCATTATGACCAGCACAAAATCATCTCAACCCGCCCATTTGACATCCTTCGTCTCAATAACACTTTGTAAATAAATTAGAATCCACTTTGACATGTAAAAAAAGGTTAATCGTGATTAGGAATACACATAGGTCGAGTTGGTTCGATTTTTATTTACTAAATCGAACTAACTATATTGGATTTTTAAATCTATAAACAAAATCAAACCAGCAAAAATTAATTTTTTTGGTCTTGGTCTTTCGGTTTACTTTTGCTTGGTTCGCTTTTTTCGAGTTTTTTTTATATCTAACATCTTCAGAGCACAAAATATATTACTAGTATTCCAAATATTTCTTTTGTCCTTTTAAGATATAATAATAATTATAGCTCAGTAATTATTCATTTTCATTGTCATTAAAGAAATGAGACAAGAGGGGTTGCTCTGATGGTAAGCAACCTCCACCTCCAACCAAGAGGTTGTGAGTTCGAGTCTCCCCAAGAGCAAGGTGGGAAGTTTTTGGAGGGAAGGATGTCGGGGGTCTATTTGGAAATAGCCTCTCTATTCTAGGGTAGGGGTAAGGTCTGCATACACACTACCTTTCCCGAACCCTACTAAATGGATTGTTGTGATTGTTGTCACTAAAGAAAAGTTTTCAAATTTCTATAATGAGTGAGCTAAAATAATGGAATGAGTCATATATGGAAGGAGCATCACGGAAAAGGAGCAGTTATCCAATTGCATTTTTTTGTTAGATTAATTTTGATTTAGATATGGATTGGGCTCAACTTAACGCTTATATGGGCCAGACCCAAAACAAATGGGAGAAATTTCAAAAATAGCCAGATTTACAAGCGGTCATTAAAAAATAGTCACAGTTTCAAAAGTAATCAAAATTTAGCCATTTTTCATGTAAAGATAAATCTGCACGAAAATACTGTTCAAAATCTAGAAAATACTCCAGTATATTATATCGGAGTTCCAACATAAATATATTGGATCTCCAGTATATTATACTGGAGTTCCAGTATAATATACCGGTCCAGCATAATATATTGGAGATTGGAGCACCGATTGGAGATTGGAGTACCAGTGCTCCAATCTCCAGTATAGTATACTGGAACTTTCTACGTGTTGGAGTTCCAGCATAATATGCTGGAAGTTCATACACAGGTGGCAAGAATCTTCAGTATATTATGCTGGAACTTTCTGTGTGTCGGTAAAATAGTAGTTATTTTTTAATGACTTTGCAAACGCTGACTATTTTTGAATGGCCAATCCTAAAACTTACTAGCCCGGAGCTATTTTTACGAAACAAATACTTATATGGACTATAAGATTTGGGGTAGTGCAGCTATTTGGGCTCACAAGTCACAGTCCACTTTATGTTCACTAACAGGCTTGCATGATTGGTGTGGGTTTGCATGGCCTCTGAAATTTTAAATAAAGGATTTCTTACGCAAATAGCCGGTCGAATTTATCATTTACTTTTTTCTAGCCGGTATATATAGATTATGCATTGATTATATATATATATACACGACAGCTATTTTAAGTTTAAGCGCTTGGGTAGCCAGCTACTTAAGTTAATATAGATTTAAATAATAGCAACGAAAAAGGTCAAAAAAAAAGTTTGAAACAGAAAAAGGAAAGAGGCAGATTAAGAGAAGGATACAAATTAGCAGTGACCATGAAGTTGTAACATTACGGTTTGACCATTGTGTTGTCTCCAGCAACTCAACAATAAGAGTAATGCAAAGACCTTCTTTTGGTAAAAATAATTTTTTTCCTACTTTATTTTTTTAACCATAAGTGAAGATAGTGAGACAGAAAATTTATTCACACCTGATATTTACAGTACTAACTTAATAAATAATAAATGCAAGGTAAGTGTTTCGTATATATACTTTACATCATCACTAAATCGTGGTTAAGTAATAAGTATATATATATTTTCACTTTAGTTGTAACTTTTATGTTAATAAATTTCTTTTGGAAGGATATTTAATCAATGTAAATGATAGACATACTGAGATGAATAACGCACAAACCAACTTTTAAAACGTGGCATATGAATACCAGAATATATGATGCAATGTACGAGACGAAAAAGAGGTAGTTACATACTAAATAGTGTTTTAGTGGACGGTATTAGCAGATCATACTATATTATAAGTGTGAAAACCTATGTCAAAGTTTCCTAACTGCAAGAAAAATTTAAATGATAAGAGGCCATGCAAAGTACTTATTGTACACTTGCAAAGTACAAATAGAGAAAGCAGTTCCCATGAAAAGGTTGATACATTCTTTTGGATCTTCCATAAAAAAAATGTTCCGTCTTATAAGCTTTGTATGTCCTTTTAATTTTTTCTTAATACAAAAGTTATTATCTTCTTGCTTGTACTACTTGTAAGTTCTATAGATGTTTATTTTTTTTTGTATATGTGCATATCTTCAGTGATTGCCATTGTGTTTGCTTGAGTTAAAGGTTGTATATATAATTATGTTGAATGAACTTTGTAATGTTAAGGCTAGCAGTACAAGAGGTAGGAGTATCTTTCCACAGATTCTTTGAATTAGCTTCGACGCCACCGATCAAATCCTGAGAGATCCTTCTATATTATGTTATTGCAGATTATGAGAATTAACAAGTGTGAAAGGCAACGTAAATTTGATGAAGATCAAAGGATCCACACATATCCTACGAGACAATTTTCTTGTAACTCCGTTCTCATATATAACAACTCACTATTTTTCCTTGAAGGTATCTGACAACTACTCACATTTTGTTATTTGTCAATTTATTTTTCTCAATTATTCATCATCTTTACATCCTGGCCCTTTACTGGATAATATTCATTGACCATAAGTTATTTTGTTTCTTAGTTTGGGGTGATAGTCGAATTGATTTACTTTACTGCTATACTTAATGACGCATGAAAGCTAGAAATATATGCGTGTCCTTAAATATTATTTTTTTTCTATTCCATTTGCTTGTTTCGAATGTAAAGTCTCTTTAAAGAGACTGTTCTAGAATTTAATATGAGTATGAGGTGAATTCAGTGCATTATTTATAAAATCGTTATTTCAATTCAACAAAGTTCTTTGTCTAAATTTTAAAATGAATTGGCATTCTCATAGTTGTATCGAGATAAAGAGGACAAAAGAAATTAGTACCTAATAGTTCTACTTTTACATAAAATTTGGTGGTAAAAGAAATGACTGTTGGAAGAAGAAAAAGAAGTTTGTTCGTAGAATAGATAGTTGAAAGAAGAAAATATGTAATGAGAGAACATGCTAAGTGATCACACCCAAATATGCCTTATAAAAAGAACAATGTGATCATTGCAAATATAATCTGGTTTACAAGTCCGGAGTCGAATCCCACAGAGGATTAAGGTTTAGCAACAGTTGTTCACTATCACCAAGAATACAAGCTTGAACAATTCCTAACTTATAGATATTTAGATTCTTGTGTTTAACTAATTAACTAACGAATTAAAATAGTAAATTAACAACTAACGATACTAAGGGTTAGAGAAAAGATTAAGGAGGTCTAGAGTTATGATTTCCCGTATTGTCGGAATCCTTCCCGCTATGTCTTCTATAATTTCGCCTCAGTATTCTCTACCGATCATGAGCACTCTTATTACCGTAAATCTCTCCCGAGTAATTAGGATAATTTACTAGACGCACTCTCCCGAGCTACACTAGATGGCTTTTAATACATCTCACTTCAGATTGCACCCAAGGCTTCGTTATCCCTAATCCCGCTTTTAAACCCTCGGTTATTGATCCCTCATATACTTTGGGAGTGGTGTTATTTAACAATTACCTAAATATTCACTTTTTCCAGAGTTATGCATACTAAATAGGCACAGCTAATTGAGAACTCTTCAGCCAACCACAATATAAACGTAGTTGAACAAATAGAGAAAAGCTATGGCTCAATTATATAAAAACATAATAAGAATTTATCCTACAAAAGGTTCTATCAAAACTCTAGATAACAAATTAGCTATTCATAATGGTATGTAAAAAACTACAATACTAAAAGTCATAACCAACAATGAAAAATAGGAAGAGGAAGGAAAAACTCGTAGAAGAATACCCCGCCTTGCTCCTCGCGTGTTCTTGCTTCCAAGGGTATTGTCTAACCCTAAAGTAGTGTCTCTCCTTTCTTTTGGCCGGCTTCCTTCGTTTAATATAGGGTTTAGGGCTTAAAATCCCGTGTTTTTCACTTTGGTCCCTGAGATTTACGCTTTCGGCCGCGGTCCCACCGCGGTTACGCCAGGACCGCGGCCAGAATGGTCCTCTGAATCTGCAGCAATGTTCTGCCAGAGTCCTACCATAACCGCGGTATTTCACCGTGTTTCATTTAGAATTTGGAAAAACGTAAAGCATTAAAGTTATAGCCCTTTGAGTTAGCTATCCAACCAAATATTGTGTAGCCCAAATGGAGTTCTGAGCAAAATATTATGTGCATTGTACTAGACAGTGCGCAATATGCCTACTCGAGTCTTCGTTTTGTTGTTTTAATATCCGCTGATCCCCAAATACGATCCTGGCTTAATTCCTTGGGATTTTACTCAGACTTCAAAGCTCAAATTACTTGAATTCATTCCACAACATCTATATAGCTCAGAATCACTCCTTCAAGGCATAAAATACACCGTTAGTGCAAAACACTAGTGATTAAAGCGCAAACTCAACTAAAGTGCAGTAAATTATAGTGTAATAATCGACTAAAATACGTAATTATAGCCTATCATCAACACTCCACACTTAAACCATTACTCGTCCTCAAGCAATCAAACTACACTTTTTATAGACACGACCTTTTTAAACAATTCTCTTAACTCATCACACCAAGAGTATTTAAAATAGACTCATCAAAAAGCGTAACATCTTCACCTCAAGATTCGACTCACAAGTAACCACGCATTATTTACAACTCACCTACTTACTCTAACATAGAGGTCACTGACATTACCTTACCTTCATGAATCAAGTGCCCTCACACAACAAAAGAGAGTAGTGCCACACAATAAAATTTACGAACACTTAGGAACTCAAGATAGAAAGAATTCACTCACTCTCAGAAATAATATTCATATGCCACCAAAGATGCACCATAAGCTTTCCCGTAGTGTACTACTCCACTAGTCGAGCTCATTCAATCTAGGATCAATTAGGACTTTATTTGGTTGTAATGTAGGCTACGAGATGGGTAGGGTACATTTAGATATAAGAGTGACTAAACCTCCCTAAGCACTTCAATACATATACTTTAACATTCAAACCCCATACTTTTGTCAAACCAAACTCCACTTTCACATTAATGTATATTACCCCATACTTCTTTAAGCACACTTACGTCAAGAGCCACCACTTATCAAGGAATTTTTTTCCATAACAATCCAACTATTTTGTTTTCAATTCAAGTGGCTCTTTCTTTTTAAAAACAGTGCACCTTTCTCCTTATTCAATTAATTCCACTCAAAAGCCAAATCAACCACCCCACACTTTAATTTTTACAAAGTTCATAACAATTCAAGTGCTCATGAGAGGTGAAAAGGTACATAAAGAAACGAAGAGGTTAACTAAGATACATAACAATTAGGTGGGTAAAATATACATATCCAGCTCAATAAAGAAACGCCTATATCTCTTCCAAGATTGAACAAAACTACTATTTCGCTTTGCAAACACATAAGACAAGTTCTAGGCATCAAATGCAATGCACAGAATATAACAAATCCTTACACACACATGGCACATAACTCACTCAGGATTGGTTTCATAGACACTCTAGTCAAAGCAGTTAAGCAAAGTTAAGATCATACAATTTAAGGTACTACTACAAGAGTCAAAAATTGAGCCTAAGCGTCACAACCAAAGTACTAAGTATTCTCAAGTCATAACAAAGTCAAAAGATATTGCTTCAATTCAAAACACAACACAATGGCTCCTATTCCTAAAAAGAAACTAACTACACCCGGTGCAAACAAAACCCTTGGAAAAGAACCGTGGTTTAAAGAAAAACCAAGGGGTAATTGCTACACTCCCTAACAAAAGAAAATATTTTTGTTTTATTTTTTTTCTTTAGACTTAAATTCCTCAAGAAAATTGTCTAATAGATCCATCGTCGGGAAAAGTCCAATCCTTTTTTTTCTTCATTATTTTTAAAAAAAATAAAAAAATAATTCAATTAAACTAACAAAACTAAAATAGCATAGAAAGTCACCAAGACAATCTCCTCACCCTACACTTTAAATTGTGCATTGCCCCCAATGCACACCATACTAATAAGAGGGTAAAAGAAACTTCCCGATAGGCCAAAGGCCGAAGCATTAACAGATCATGGGGTACTCAGACTTCTCCCAAGCTTGGTCCTTTGTGCAGGTACCTCACACTTAGTTCCAACCATTTAGTTTGTTGTTGCATCCTTCCAATACCTTTGCTTTCCATGCTCCTAGAAAATAAAAAATTAAAACTACAAAAATAATACAATTAAAAATAATAAAAAATAAATAAAAGAAAGCAATAAAGTTGGGTTGCCTCCCAACAAGCGCTTGATTTAATGTCACGGCATGACGTGAATTACTTTCTGCCTCCACTTTGAACTTATGAACCGGACCCCAAGTTTTGATTCTGCTCTATGATCATGCTCCTGGGGTGGTAGAACGAATCTGACTGGACCAATAAAATAATGTAGCATTCTGCACTTCTTGGCCTTTAGATGAGGTATGTAATCCCGACTTTCTGGCAAGAAGAATTCCAGAATATAAGCACCTTGTTCCTCATTCCTTGACTCCTCAAATGGCTCAGACGACTCTAACAATTAGGCTCAAAGAGGTTAACTAATGTACATAACAATTAGGTGGGTAAAATATACATATCCAGCTCAACAAAGAAACGCCTATATCTCTTCCAAGATTAAACAAAACAACTATTTCATTTTGCAAACACACAAGACAAGTTCTAGGCATCAAATGCAATGCATAGAATCTAACAAATCCTTACACACACATGGCACATAACTCACTCAGGATTGGTTTCATAGACACTATAGTCAAAGCAGTTAAGCAAAGTTAAGATCATACAATTTAAGGTACTTATACAAGAGTCAAAAATTGAGCCTAAGCGTCACAACCAAAGTACTAAGTATTCTCAAGGCATAACAAAGTCAAAAGATATTGCTTCAATTCAAAACACAACACAATGGCTCCTATTCCTAAAAAGAAACTAACTACACCCGGTGCAAACAAAACCCTTGGAAAAGAACCGTGGTTTAAAGAAAAACCAAAGGGTAATTGCTACACTCCCTAACAAAGAAAATCTTTTTGTTTTATTTTTTTTATTTAGACTTAAATTCCTCAAGAAAATTATCTAATAGATCCATCGTCGGGAAAAGTCCAATTCTTTTTCTTCATTATTTTAAAAAAAAATAAAAAAAATAATTCAATTAAACTAACAAAACTAAAATAGCATAGAAAGTCACCCAGACAATATCTTCACCCCATACTTTAAATTGTGTATTGTCCCCAATGCACACCATACTAATAAGAGGGTAAAAGAAACTCTCTGGTAGGCCAAAGGCCGAAGCATTAACAGCTCATGGGATATTCAGACTTCTCCCAAGCTTGGTCCTTTGTGCAGGTACCTCACACTTAGTTCCAACCATTTGGTTTGCTGTTGCATCCTTCCAATACATTTGCTTTCCATGCTCCTAGAAAATAAAAAATTGACACTACAAAAATAATACAATTAAAAATAATAAAAAATAAATAAAAGAAAGCAATAAAGTTGGGTTGCCTCCCAACAAGTGCTTGATTTAATGTCACGACACGACGTGAATTACTTTCTGCCTCCACTTTCAACTTATGAATCAGACCCCAAGTTTTGATTCTGCTCTATGATCATGCTCCTGGGGTGGTGGGACGAATCTGACTGGCCCAATAAAATAATGTAGTATTCTGCACTTCTTGGCCTTTAGATGAGGTGTGTAATCCCGACTTTCTGGCAAGAAGAATTCCAGAATGTAAGCACTTTGTTCCTCATTTCTTGACTCTTCAAATGGCTCAGACAACTCTATTTTCATATCATCATCTAAACACAATGTAGAAAAATGCTTGGATTGGGGACCAATGCGCTCAATTACATGAACATTGGGAATATCTACATTCTCAACACTAATGACAATAGAGTCAACTAAATATGTATCCTCAATATCCTTGGTTGACTCTAGTATCTCTTCTAGAACATCGATATCGTCAAAATCTAGTACGATTGATTGTTGGTGTTCTACTCTAGCCTCCTCCTCTAGCTCATCCTCGTATTATTTTAAATTCTCCAGTAATATGGCAATTTCTACAGCCCTTTCTTGCTCATATCGGCTACTACCCACAAAGTCAAATTGTTTCGCTTTACCAGGTTTAATTAAATTATATGCTTGAGCCTCTAAGTTGTGAATAGTTTCCCCTTGCCTTTGTACCCGCAGTTGTAGCTCGTCATTTTATTTCGTAAGACACTTTAGCATATCCTCGATCTCTTTCAGGTCCTCATACATGGGTTCTTTGCTCCTATTAACTTCACCAGAAAAAGAAGAACCATCAAAGTAAGGGGTTGGGGGAAGGTAAGAAATATAAGCACAACCGTGAAAGTGACCATCTTGACCACCACACATATCACACACATTCCACACATAAGATTGAGTTGGTGCACAACACTCGCTCTCGGGAATATTTTGATAATTTTGCCCTGAGTGGTTTTCTTCACAATATGCATAAGGAGGATTAAAAGTAGAATTACCAACATCTAAATTCTCATAATTCCATGATGCCATGTTTCTCAAATAAACAAATAAAACTAAAATAAAAAAATTAAATAATAAAATAAAAGTTCAAACTTGGAACCTAGCAATATGTACACCTACAACTACACCGTTAGTTCCCTGGCAACGGCGCCAAAATTTGATCACGCCCAACTATGCTTTATAAAAAGGACAATGCGGTCATTGCAAATATAATCCGGTTTACAAGTCCGGAGTCGAATCCCGCAGAGAACTGAGGTTTAGCTACAGCTGTCCACTATCACCAAGAAGACAAGCTTAAACAATTCCTAACTTATAGATATTTAGATTCTTGTGTTTAACTAATTAACTAATAAATTAAAATAGTAAATTAACAACTAGCGATACTAAGGGTTAGAGAAAAGATTAAGGAGGTCTAGAGTTATGATTTCCCCTATTGTCGGAATCCTTCCCGCTATGTCTTCTATAATTTCGCCTCAGTATTCTCTACCGATCATGAGCACTCTTATTACCGTGAATCTCTCCCGAGCTACGCTAGCTGGCATTTAATACAGCTCACTTCATATCGCACCCAAGGCTTCGTTATCCCTAATCCCACCTTTAAATCCTCGGTTATTGATGATAGTCTATAATTACGCATTTAGTCGCTTATTACACTCTAATTTACTGTACTTTAGTTGAGTTTGCGCTTTAATCGCTAGTGTCTTGCACTAACTATGTGTTTTATGCCTTGTAGGAGTGATTCCGAGATATATAGATGTTATAGAATAAATTCAAGTGATTTGTATCTTTGAAATTTGAGTAAAAGTTCCAGGAATTAAGTCGGGATCGTGTTTGGGGGTCAACAGATGATAGTTAGAGCGAACGAAGAATCCAGTAGGCATATTACGCACTGTCTAGTAAAATAGATATAACATATTTCTCCGAACTCTATTTTGGATCCAAAATACATGGTTGGAAATCTAACTCAAAGGGCTACAACTTTCATGTTTTATATTTTTCCAAATTCCAAATGGAATAGGGTGAACAACGCAGTCGAAACCACGACCTCGGAACTAACCGCGGCAGAAAATCAGAGAGCTTGTCTGGCCGCGGTCATACCGCATTTTGGCCTCGGCCGCGCCGCTTCAGGCGTCAAAAAGAAGTTCTGTTTCGTCCGGGACAAGGTTATTTCGGCCCTACACTATTCCAACTTATATAAAAGGGGTCCTAAACCTATTTTGAATGGAGTTGGACATATTTTTGACAAACTTTTAACGAAGGAAGAGCACAAAGCCGCCGTGGAGACCGGGTTTCATCTTTTCTTCTACCAACTTACTGTTTTTATGTTTCTTTGTATGATTTGTTGTTTTGCTACCATGTCTATGTGGAGCTAAACTTCACGTTCTAGGGTTGTGGTTCTTTTATGACTATTGTTATTCGGATATTGATTTTGATTTCTTAGTTTATAATATTGGTTTATTTATTTAATCCTACACTTAATTATTTGATTGCTTGATCACCAATTGAATACTATCTACGAATCTAGAGTTGAACTTGAAAGTGAGAATTCTAGATTGCATATAGGATTGAGTAGAGCAAGTTCTTGAACCTGGGCATCGGGGAACAGATTCGCAATTAGGATAGACATATACCTAATTGTCTTGCTTGGTTGAAATACATGAATTATAAATGCGTTCTTGTTGATTCTAACTCCATAGACATATAGGCGTTAGGTTATCTTGAATAGGCGAATAAGAACTCGACAAATTCTTATGAGCAATATTAACCCTGTCAACCAATAAACTAGATAAATTAGTTAGTCAATTCAATTGAAGAATACAATAGGAATATAGCCCATAACCCTAGATCGTTTTTATTACATTGATAACATAAAAATCTGCTCTTTTTCTGTTCAAAGTTCATTATTTGTTTTTATTTATTTTAATTAATTTAGAATCAAATACTTCTAGGTTTAATTCTTGTTTAGATAATTAGGATAGTCTAATTTAGTTAATAGTTAATCACAAGTCCTCGTGGGATCGACATCCGACTTTTAGTCACTTTATTACTTGACGACTGCGTATACTTGCGTGTGCGTTTGGCCGCAACAAGTTTTTGGCGCCGTTGCCAGAGACTTAGAAATTAACTATTTTTCTAAATTAGACTTTTATGTTTATCTTTACAAGTTTTTTTTCCTTCTCTTTTTGTAAATATTTTTAATTCTATAACTATTTTACTTTTCTCTTAGTGTGTTTCTAGTTCTCTCAGCATGACATCTGGGGATGAAATATCCGGAGGTAAGGTTATTGATAAAGACGTTTGGTTGACGGAATACTTTTATGGCCCGTCTTTTTGGGCTTGTCGTGACCTGAACTCCTGGAGGTCTGAATTTGAACACGGGAGTAAGGGTTGGTATTGGGAAGAATATTCACGATTAAGGGAATATGAGAAACGACGTTGTCTTCTAACAATGTTGGTAAATAATTGGTCTAAGGAGAGAAATGAATTTGCACATAAAATTGATAATTTTTGCTTGGTTGTACATAACTAAGATGCAGATTTGAGTGCAAAGGTTGATGCGTGTAACGCCCAACAATTTAATAATTAGTTGTGTGCAGCTGAAAAAAATCTTCTAGACCAAATTGAGGAGCTAAAACGAGAATACCAATCACTAGACCCTGTTTTTCTTGAGGATGCCAATATTGAGAAGAGTGCTCTGGGGTCATGTGAGGGAGTAGATAACATTACTTTGGGAGACTTGAGTGTGTGTAAATACGAGGATGCAATTAGTAGTAAAATTCATGAGTTAGAGCGCATTAGACCTCGTTCCAATCATTTTTCCACATTGTGTTTAGATAGTAAGATAGTAATCGAGCCATCTGAGCCAATGAAGGGGTCAAA
>MU691476.1:0-16614 GCA_026770625.1 Nicotiana glauca
CACATAATACAGGCATAAGCACATAATACTCAAAAAAAGAAGCAGAAGATATAGTGATTTTGAAAGGGGTTCGAAAACCCTAGTTTTAAAAAGAAGAATAGAATGTTGAAAAACTTGAATTAATCGAAGAAATCGAGTAGTGAGTAGTGTAAAACACAATGAATAAGCTGAAAATCGTTTTAAAAAAGACAGAGATTACGAGATTTAGGCAAAAATTAGGGTTTTGCAATAAATTAGTGAGGTAAGGAACCTGGCTGTGAAACTCCTTAATAATGGCGTACATAGTACCATCGGACTGAAAACCATCAGAGAAGAGGCCGGAGATAAGCCAAGAAAGGCTTCCAGTGACCATCTCGCATGGTGGAAATCCCTGGAGCCTCAAAACTTAGAGAAGATCAACGAGACAAGGCTCTGTGGTGACTGGTGGTCAAGAGAAGTGATGATGGAGATGGCCGGAGAGGCGATGAAGATGATCGGAGAAGAACCAGAAGGTTCTAGAGAGAAGGAGGGGACGAAGAGACCAAGAGAGAGACTGGTCCCTATGAGAAATAAGGGGTCAAGGGGGGGTCGTTAGATTTTATTTAGGAAAGATAATCTGGGCTGTTGATCTCATTTGATCAACGACTCAGGTCAGATCAAAGCTGGACCGGGTTAATGAATTAGGTATGGGTCGGGTTAATTTGGGATATGGTTTGGTCTGAAATGGGGTTCAATTGGGGCTATGTTTGTAATAAATCTTGGCTAGCATTTAAATAGCCATTTTTTCCCTTTTTATTTCATAAAAATAGTTGAAATTATTTGAAAAACAAATTGAAAACACAAAACTAATTAATAATATACAAATATTAATCTAAAAAATACCAGAAATGATTTTATAATTATAAAATGTGGTTAATTGTAAAATAGGCTATAATTGCAATTTCATGCAATTTAGTTTTAGAAATTCCAAATAAATTTGTAAAAATATGCAAAAATCATATTAATTATATTTTGTTGTAAATATGAGAATGAAATACAATATTCACCAAAAAATGATAATTTTGGGAATAATTTTGGATTTTATATTGTAAAAATAGACAACGAATTGATTCTAAAAAATTATAAAAATTGAGAAAAAAATATCAAAACTTTTGAACATGCTTATATATGTATACACATGCTATTTTGAAAGTATTTGAGAATAAAATATATAGGAAAAAATTGGGTATCAAAACTAACTGCAAAAGCGAAAATGGGTTGGAGCCCCCTGTCCGCAAAAGCGGAGTTTTGTCCGCGAAAGCGGTACCGCGGAAGCGGTAATAGTTCCGCAGAAGCGGATTATAGCTGGGGCAGAAGCATTGTTTTAAAAATCGGATGTTTGGCCATTTCTCTCATTTTCTTCACTTCATTGGGCAATTTTTGGAGAGCTTCAAGGAGGGATTTCATCTTCAATGTTAAGGTAAGCTACTCCTACTTATTTCCAAGTTAAATACAAGATTATACCAAGAAAATTAGTATAAAAATTGGGGTTTTGGTGGAAAACCTAGAAAATCATATTCTTGGAATTTAGCCATGATTTTGAGTATGGAATTAAGAGAAAATCATACATTTGAGTTCGTGAGTTCATGGGTAAACTTTATCTTCGAGAAATTTCGAAATTCGGGCACGTGGGCCTGAGGGCATTTTTATCAACTTTTCGGTCGGAGTTGGGAATTTCCATAAATTAGATTCTAATGAAATTGAGCATATATTAATGGATTTGTACCACCATTTTCTAGTTTTGGAGCTTTAGGCGTTGGTTCGAGCCTTCGGAAGAATGTAGAATGCCGATTATGGATCTTCGGAGCGAGGTGAGTCTCCTTTCTAATCTTGTGAGGGGAAAATTTACCCCATAGGTGAAATAATTGATTATGTGCTCCTATATGTGGGGGGCTACGTACGCACGAGGTGACGAGAGTCCGTGCGTAGCTACTATTATGATATTGTCCGGGTAGTTAGGACCCATCAGCATGTTATACCTGGATTAATTATGAACCCATTGATAACTTGGATTGTTTAAATCACCTTTGATTAGTAATGAATTTAAAAAAAGATTAAATATCATTTCCTGAACTGTTAAACAGAGAAATTGCCTTAATTGGATAAATATCCCCGATAAATTCTTAATTGGCTATTTGAGCATGTATTTTATGTGTACCTGCGTCGCATGCGTGATTCGCGAGTAGGGTATATGTTTATTTATGGAACGGGCCGAACTCCTCGACAGATTTAAATAGATGCATCTATTGGTTCGGGCCGCTCGACCCTCGGCACTGCACAGTTTACATTCATGTTAGATCGGGTCGTCGCGTCGGTGTGATTTGCGCATGTTATTTGTCGCTTGAGAATTGCAAATGTGGATTTGTCCCTTCGTGGCTTGATATAAATTAATAAGATAATAAAGAATAAACCTTGGAAGCCCTTGCTTAATTGTTGAAGATGTTTTACCTGTTTTCTGGCTTCGCGAATTTGAACTACTTTATAAATCCATGATTTTCCTCGCATTTCTAGAATATTGTTAATTGACCTCTAGTGAGTGTCGGAATTGGCCATCTCGTCTCTACTCCTTCGAGATTAGGTGGGATACTCACTGAGTATACGTTGATTACGTACTCATACTATACTTCTGTGCATTTTTGTTGCACATGCATATTTACCTCTAGCAGCTGACTGGGCGTAGCAGCATGGATGACTCTGGGACTAGGTGAGCTACGTTGTTCGAGACGACCCGCAACTAGTGTAGTCCCTTTCAGTATTTTTATTATTTATTCCCTATCCACTGTATTTCGGAAAGATATTGTATTTTACTTTCCTTATCGATAGTTGCTCATGCACTTGTGACACCGGGTTTCTGGGATGGTTTTCAAAGGATTGTACTAATTGTCATTATTTAAATTTGAATTCAAGTAGTGATCTTTTATTTATGAAAAATGGAAGAAAAAACCTTAGATTTTCAAAAGTATTAAAAGAGGATTCAAATGATAATTCTGTTGGCTTGCCTGCCAGAGGTGTCCGGCACCACCACGACCCTTAGTGGATTTTAGTCCGTTACAAATACACACACTTCGTACTAATTTAACTACATATATAGCATGTTATAGTATATGATACTGTATTCATTATTTGTATTGTAACAGAGTTAATGAATTACATTCATTTATCACTAGGTTATAAGTCGATGATTCAATTAACATATATATATATATATATAACACGCTTCGTTGTACTACTTTAACTACATATATAGCATGTTAGAGTATATTTTAGTGTATTCATCTCTTGTATTATAAAAGTGTTAATGGATTACATTTATATTATTGAGAGAGTAAATACAAAAGTGATTTTTAATTTGGACCAATGTTGACCTGAAAATAGACCAACTTTGGTCGCTAATTATCCAGAAATTCAAATTAGCGACCAAAGTTGGTCACTAAATATCCATAAAATTAAGATTAGCGACTAACGTTGGTCGCTAAATTTAAATAAATTTATTTATATTTTATATAATATTTAAATTAATATATAATTATTAAACGTTAGAACTGGGTCCCAGATTAGCGACCAAAGTTGATTTCTATCTGCTTCCCCTTTAGTAAGCGACCAACTTTGGTCGCTAATTTTGAATTATATTTATTTATATTTTATAAAAAAATTTAAATAATAAAATAATTATTAAAATTTTATAACTGGATCCCAGATTAGCAAACAAAGTTGGTCTCTATCTGCTTCCCCTTTCGTGAGAAACCAACTTTGGTCCCTAATTTTGAATTATATTTATTTATATTTTATATATTTTTTTAAATAATAATATAAATATTAAAATTTTATTAGTGGGTCCCACTTTAGCGACCAAAGTTGGTCGCTAATTTTAGTATTTTTTTGACCAAGCAAGTCTGACCAGTCCGGTCAATATTTTGACCAAATTAGCGACCAACCTTGGTCGCTAATGTATTTAAAATAATTATTTTATTATTTTCTTCAATTTAGTGACCAACGTTGGTCGCTTTTCTTGGTCGCCAAATTTTGGTTGCTTTTTTTTGGATTTTTAGTAGTGGATAAATATAAGGAATTCGTAGGGCAAGTAGTGTCAAAAGTTCAAGACCACTTACTATCAAGGCCAATCCTGTAAAGATCCCATTATTTTAATTTTAAAAAATTTACACCTCATAACTAATTTATATACTATATTTATAATATATAAATATATTTTAAAATAATTATAATACATAGCTACACTTTGAGTTTTATAGAAAATACCCATTTTCAAACCCTATCTCAACTACAACTCTCTTCGTACCAAACCCAAACAGCAAGTTAATTACTTGCTTCCCAAAAGATTCAATCTTGTCTATCACCGCTACTCTCTCAGTCACGTTTGTTGTTGTTGCTCCGTCAGCAAAGCTTCATCCTCTCTAGCGAATGGTTGTTTGGCTACAGTGAAGAATCTCCCAGATCTGGCTGAATTTTTGAATGATAAATACAAAGTAAATATAATATATTCTTAGATCTTGCCGTATTTTTATTTGTCTCTAGCAATGTAAAGCCTTGAAGTCTTGTTCTCAGATCTGGCCAAATTTTGATAAATACAATGTAATAGTGTATTTTCATATCTGTTAGGGTTTGGGAGATTATGTTTGAAAGGAGATAAACATATATTGGCATTAGAGAGGAATATGACACTTGGCAGAATCAGAAGATAAGAAATAAAATCCAACGGTTCAAGGAAATTCATTTTAAGGGCCCAGATCAATTCAATCTAACGGTGGAGATAATTAGGGGAAAATGGGCTGTTATAACCAATTATGTTGGGACCAAAGCAGTTGGCATTGGACTGGTACCTCTCCTCTCTCTCACTATTCGCGTTCTTCTTTTCTTTAATTCTTAATCTTCTTCTTCTAATTCCAAATTCGTTTCCTTTTCAGGTTGAGCTTTATCATGGAGTTACAATATGTATTTTTCTAATTCGAATTGTATTTGTCCAATGTAATAGAGCTCAATCAATCAATAAGACAATCGTTACCAAATTTAATATTTTTAGCTAAATTCTCATTTCAGTTTATTAAGTCCATTACAATTGGTATCAGAGCAATTTCCTGGCCAACTTAGTATGACAGGTGCAGAAACCAGATCGAAGGCTACAGATGAATCAGTTAAGAAATTGGAAGCACAATTACAAAATTACATATTGTCAAACGATTCAAAAATGGAAGAATTAGGTAATAAAATTGATAAATTATTGGAGAAAGGGGGTTCTCCACGTGAAGGCATCCTGGGGAGTGCACCAGTTGAAGGACTCCAACTGATGGGGTCAGGTGTTCGCACGCGAGCTAGGGAGCATGGGGAATCTTCAGTGGGACGAGCACAAATGAACTTCTCTCATTCTAGGTGGGAAATTCCTCGCTTTGATGGGGAAGACCCACATGCTTGGTTGCGCAAGTGTGAGAGATACTTCCAGTATAATCGCATCACAAATCCACAACAGAAACTGGAGGAGGTTGTTCTTCATCTAACTGGTAAAGCTGAATCTTGGTTTTTCTCCTATCATGTCAGCAAAGGCATAGTTAGATGGGCAGATTTTACCACCGAAATTTGTAATAGATTTCAAGGGGCAATTAACAATAAATTGAATTTAATTGGTGAGTTCAAAAATATTGAACAAAAAGGAACTGTGGAAGAGTATTTGGAGGAATTTGAAGAATTAAAGGCATGGGTTTTGATTAAGAACCCTACTATACCAGAAGAGTTTTTCTTGGAATTCTTTATTGAAGGGTTAAAGGAAGAAATTAGGCATTCAGTTAAAATGCTGGATCCCTACTCCTTTAGTAAGGTTGTGGAAAAGACTAGAAACCTAGAAAACTTGTTAGAATCATTTAGCAAGAAGGAAAAATTACAAAGGAATAGGGGTGTAAGTACAGGGCAAGTGAACCAAAATAGTAGGTTTCCAAACAACTCAATGGGTAATCAAGCAAATAAATTTTTTGAGAGCAGAAGGGCTCAAGGTCTGTGTTATAAATGTGGGGATAAGTATTTCCCAGGCAACTAGTGTAAGCAAAAACAGCTGAATGCTATTTTTGTTATTACTGAATAGGAAGGAGATATATATAAAAAAACAGCATTTAGAACCCATTTAGGGCATTATGAGTTCAGAGTTATGCCTTTTGGCTTAACTAATGCCCCAGCCACCTTCCAATCCCTAATGAATCATGTTTTTAAACCCTATTTGAGGAAATTTGTTTTGGTATTCTTTGATGACATTTTAGTGTACAGTCCTTCTGTTACTATTCATGTAATTCATCTCAGAAAAGTATTAGAATTCTTGAGATCAGAAAAGTTTTATGCCAAGATGTCAAAGTGTTCATTTGGGCAAACCAAGGTGGATTATCTAGGCCATATCATATCTGGAGAAAGAGTGGCTACTGACCCTTCTAAAATAAGGTTATGTCTACTTGGCCTGTACCAAAATCTATTAAAGCTCTAAGGGGTTTTTCTTGGGCTGACAGGATACTACAGAAGGTTCATTAGATCCTATGGAATTATTAGTAAACCTTTAACTAATCTATTGAGAAAGAATTCCTTTCACTAGAGTCAAGAAGGTGAACATGCCTTTGACCAGGTTTAAAAAACCATGATTACTGCCCCTGTATTGGCCCTAGCAGACTTTACTAAACCTTTTGTCATAAAAATTGATGCTTGTACAAAAGGTATGGGAGTAGTGTTGATGCAAGAAGGTAGGCCTATTTCTTTTTTCAGCAAAGAATTAGCTCCTAGACATTTGGGGCTGTCAACTTATGAAAAGGAATATATGGCTATACTATCCGCTGTGGACAGGTGGAGACACTACTTACAAGGCAATGTGACGACCCAAAGGGCCATCACCTGTTTCCCCATTCGTTTCGCGCTTTCGAGGCCTTAAAAAACTCACTTTTATTTGCCTCGATTTACGTGCGCAGTCTGTGCGTGTATCCGGAAGGATTAAGTATGAATTTTGTGTGAAAAATGATCAATTTTGATATTAATATGGTTAAAGTTGACTTCGGTCAACATTTTTGGTAAAAGGATCCGGACCCGGACCCGTGATTTGACGGTCCCGAAGGGTCCGTAGAAAAATATGGGACTCGGGCGTATGCCCGGAATTGAATTACGAGGTCCCATGCCCGAGGAATGAATTTTTCCATGAAATTCTTTTCTAAAAATATTTAAGGAAAATGAAAATGAAATTTGATCAAAAAGTGATGGTATCGGGATCGTATGTTGGTTCCGACGCCCGGTACAAGTCTTAAATATATGTTAAGTGCTATCTGTAAAGTTTGGTTGAAAATAGACGTCGTATGACGTGTTTCGGACTATAAGTTCCAAATTTAAAAGTTTATGAAACTTAGAAGAAAATCATGTGTTTTGAGGCTTGATTCTATGTATATGATGTTATTTTGGCGATTTGATCGCACGAGTAAGTCCGTAGGATGTTTTTGAGGTTGTGTGCATGTTTGGTTTGGAGACCCAGGGGCTCGGGTGAGTTTTGAATAGGCATCGGATTGCATTTCTCATTTTTTAAAAATCTGGTAAGAGGCTTCTGCAATTTTCGCAAATGAGAAGCCATGGCTCGCAAATGCGGATGCCATCTATCACAAATGCGAAATCTGGTTCGCAAATGCGAAACCAGCCCAGGCAGGCCAATGTTCGCAAATGCGAAGAAGGGGAATCTGGCTGATGATCGCAAATGCGACCAAATGTTCGCAAATGCGAACCTTCCCCAAATGGCCCAAGTTCGCAAATGCGAACCAAAGTCTTGCAAATGCGAAGCCCGGCAAAACGCACAGTGTTCGCAAATGCAAACTAAAGTTTGCAATTCCCACATCCGCAGCCCTGCAATTTTCATACTTATATGATTTTTAAGCCTCATTTTTCATATCTCTCAAACCCAAACACCCATTGGCGATTTTTCAAAAACCCTTCCTCCTCCAACCGATTTGTAAGTTGATTTTCACTTAATTTCTTCAATCTTTAACATCATTTATTATGTTTTCATCTTAAAATCAAGGTTTTTCATGGGTGAAAATGGGGATTTTGGGTAGAACCTAGGTTTTCTTAAAATTGGAGATTTGGACCACAATTTGAGGTCCGATTTCAAAACAAATGTTAGATATGAACTCGTGAGGGAATGGGTAACCGGGTTTTGGTTTGAACCTTGGGTTTTGACCACGTGGGCCCGAGGGCATTTTGAAAATTTTTGAGTAAAACTTTGGAAAATTCATTTCCATGTATTCAAGTTGATTCAATTAGCAGTTGTTAATACATTCAAGTAATTTGTGACTAGATTCGAGCGGTATTGTGGTGAATTTGAGGAGTAAAGCTATACTAGAGGCTTGAATGGATTTTTGGAGCATTTGAGGTAAGTGTTTGGTCTAACTTTGGCTTGAGGGAATAGGAGTAGAGTCTTATTTGCTAATTTCTATTTGTCGAGTACGGTGTATAGGCATGGTGACGAGTATCTATACACTGGTGTCGAGCATGACCGTGAGTCCTGAATTGCTAAATTATCGAATTCTTAATTGTTGTTTATGAGGACTTGGTTGGAAATCTTTAAACACTGAGCCGGTAATTGTTGAGACTGAGCATTGGTTTAAATATGCTAAGTAGAAATTGAATAAGTTTGGTTATTGCTGGATCTCCCTTGCCGAGATAGTTTATTATATTATCTTGTTCCCTTGGCGGGATTATTTTGTGTATTGTGTTGAAAGAAATGGGATCGTGTGGCACGCCGACCATTTATATATTATGAGATGGGATCGTGTGGTACACTACCACGTGATATTATGG
This sequence comes from Nicotiana glauca, assembly GCA_026770625.1. Lineage (NCBI taxonomy): Eukaryota > Viridiplantae > Streptophyta > Magnoliopsida > Solanales > Solanaceae > Nicotiana > Nicotiana glauca. The sequence goes on from MU691476.1 coordinate 8,836, forward strand.
AATGGGAGCGAGTGGTACGCCTACCACGTGATATTACGAAATGGGAGCGAGTGGTACGCCTACCACGTGATATTATGAAATGGGAGCGAGTGGTACGCCTAACACGTGATATTATGAAATGGGAGCGAGTAGTACGCCTACCACGTGATATTATGAAATAGGATCGAGTGATACGCCTATCACGTGATATTATGAAATGGGAGCGAGTGGTACGCCTACCACATGATATTATGAAATGGGATCGAGTGCTATGCCTACCACGTAATATGTTGAGAAATGAGATCGAGTTGCACGCCTGCAACGAGAGGAGATTGAAACAAGTGAAAGTAGTTTGTTTTCCCTTATTATGTGTTAGAAGAAACAAATATAGTGTCCTTGTTATTCTTGATATTCCGTTTTATCTGCTACCCCTTAAGCATGTTCCCCTCCCAGTATTAATTGTTTACTTTCCGCTATTACTTTGTTGCACTTGTATATATATCTGCACAGGTTTATTCGGTAGTCTGGTCTAGCCTCGTCACTACTTCGTCGGGGTCAGGCCAGGCACTTACCAGCACATGGGGTCGGTTGTGCTGATGCTACACTTTTGTGCTTTTTGCACAGATCACGGTATCGAAGCAGCTTTTGGGACCACAACAGTAGCACGTTGAGTGGGAGCTGACTTCAGTCCAGGGACTACGAGGTAGCCTAGCTGGCGTTCGCATGCCGGAGTCCCTTTCCATATTTTCTGTTTATTTTCATTGTACCGAGACAGACACGATGTATTTTTCTATTCAGACATGTTTGTAGCATTCATTAGTAGTCCATGAGATAGCGACTCCAGTCGTGGGTAGTAAAATGTTAAGCTTCCGCATTTTGGGTTTCCAATTAGCTTATGTTTTAAAAGACTTCCGCATTTAATTAAAACTTGTTATTTCATTACTGTTGTGTTGTTATCCGAAAAGGTTTTAATGTTTGACTTGCCTAGCTCCAACAGTAGGCGCCATCACGATTCTCGATGGTGGAAAATCCGGGTCGTGACAAGTTGGTATCAGAGCTCTAGGTTACATAGGTCTCGCTACTCATGGACAAACTTGGTAGAGTCTGAGGGATCGATACGGAGACGTCTGTATTTACCCCCAGAGGCTACGAAGTTAGGAAAAGTTTCACTTTTGTTCTTTCTTGTCGTGCGATTCTGTTTCTCAAATACTGATTGACTTTCTACTCTGTTCTGTTGCAGATGGCGAGAATACATGCTTCCTCTTCTACCGCGCAGCATCCCGAGCCCCCAGTAACAGCTCTTATCCGGGGCCGAGGGCGAGGCCGAGCCAGAGGCCGAGGACGGGGTAGAGCTCAGCCCCGAGCAGCAGTCCCAGAGGTGGAGCCTCATGTTGACTATGATGAGGAGGTTCCAGCTCCAGTAGCTCAGTGGGCCCAGCTCAGGTCCCAGAGGGTTTCATAGCCACTCTAGTACTTCAGGACGCCTTGGTCTAACTGGTAGGCTTTATGGAGAGCGTTTCTAGAGCGGGTTTGCTTCCTGTAGCACCAGCCACATCTCAGGCTGGGGGAGGAGTTCAGACTCCCGCTACGCGTACTCCGGAGCAGGTAGCTCCCTAGGCTCATGTCCCAGTGGTTCAGCCAGCTGTGGCAACTCAGCCAAGTATTACAGCTCAGGACGGCGATGGAGCGGCTATGTCTTCGGATGCTTTGTGGAGACTTGATCGGTTCTCCAAGCTCTTCACCACCACATTTAGCGGTGCTTCATCAGAGGATCCACGGGATTTCCTATTCAGCTATCATGAGATCCTTTGGACCATGGGTATAGTGGAGACCAATAGGGTCGATTTTGCCGCCTTCCGGCTTACAGGATCTGCCAAGACTTGGTGGAGGGATTTTTTCCTATCTAGACCAGCAGGGTCTCCAGCTTTGACATGGGATCAGTTCGCGGAGTTGTTTTTGGAGAAGTTTCTCCCAGTCACTCAGCAGGAGGCACTTCGTAGGCAGTTTGAGTGCCTCCAGCAGGGCTCCATGACAGTTACACAGTATGAGACTCGATTTGTTGACTTAGCACGCCATGCTATTGTGATACTCCCCACAGAGCGAGAGAGGGTCCGGAGAATTACTGATGGAATGATTCAGCCGATCCGTCTCCAGATGGCTATGGGAGTTGGTAGTGATATTTCCTTTCAGGAGGCAGCCAATGCGGCCCGCAGAGTTGAGATGGCCCTCGCACGAGGAGGTGGTCAGATGTCGGATAAGAGGCCTCTTCATTCTGGTAGGTTCAGTGGTACCTCGTCTGGAGGTAGGGATTCCTATGGTAGAGGTCATTCACCGAGGCCCTTTCAGTCAGCTCTTCAGGTTTCTCATGGTACTCCTGGTGGCTGTGGCTCTCAGTCGTAGTATTCTGACCAGCAGCTTTTTAGTTCACCATCAGCACCTATCAGCGCACCACCACTCCGTTATTCTCAGAAGCCAAGGGCTTATTTCACGTGTGGCGCCAAGAGGCACATTGCCAGGTATTTCCCTCGAGCTTCTGACAGCTCTCAGCAGCAGGGTCCTCGCTCCATGATTCAGGCATCAGGTGATCCATAGCTCGCCCAGCCAGCTAGAGGCAGGGGTAGGGATCATAGAGGTAGAGGTAGAGACCGTAGAGGTGGAGTTCAGACCGGTAGAGGTAGGGGTCAGCCAGTAGCTGATCGTCCCAGGGACATAGTTCAGGGAGGTGGGGCCCAGCCCCGGTGTTATGCTTTGCCAGCCAGGCCAGAGGCTGAGTCTTCAGATGCTGTTATTACAGGTACTATTCTGGTCTGTGATAGGGATGCTTCAGTGGTATTTGACCCTGGGTCTACGTATTCATATGTGTTGTCTTATTTTACACCCTACTTGGCTATGCCTAGTGACGCTTTGGGTATCCCTGTTTATGTATCTACACCAGTGGGTGATTCTATAGTGGTCGACCGAGTTCATCTTTCCCGTGTAGTAGTATTTGAGGGTCTTGAGACCCGTGTTGATTTATTGCTTTTAGACATGGTGGATTTCGATGTTATATTGGGGATGGATTGGTTGTCCCCGTATCATGCTATCTTGGATTGTCATGCCAAGACTGTGACCTTGGCCTTGCCAGATTTTCCCGATTGGAGTGGAGAGGGACCCCAGGTCAGGCCACCAGCAGTGTTATTTCATATGTTAAGGCTCGACGCATGGTCGAGAAGGGGTGTTTAGCTTATTTGGCATATGTTCGTGATTCCAGCATGGAGGTTCCTTCTATTAACTCCGTTCGTATTGTTCGGGAGTTCCCAGAGGTTTTCCCTTCAGACCTGCCGGGTATGCCGCCCGATAGGGATATTGATTTCTGTATCGATCTGGCCCCAGGCACGCAGCCCATTTCTATTCCACCGTATCGCATGGCCCCGCCAGAGTTGAAGGAGTTAAAGGACCAATTGCAGGATTTGCTAGAGAAGGGTTTTATCAGGCCTAGTGTTTCTCCTTGGGGTGCGCCGGTATTATTTGTGAAGAAAAAAGATGGGTCGATGAGGATGTGCATTGATTACCGGCAATTGAACAAGGTGACGATAAAGAACAAGTATCCACTGCCGAGGATTGATGATTTGTTTGACCAGCTTCAGGGTGCGAAGGTGTTTTCAAAGATAGACTTGAGATCTGGCTACCACCAGTTAAGGATTAGGGCGTCCGATGTCCCTAAGACAGCATTTCACACTCGGTATGGGCATTATGAATTTTTGGTCATGTCATTCGGGTTGACCAATGCCCCAACAGCATTTATGGAGTTGATGAACCGAGTATTCAGGCCTTATCTAGACTTTTTCGTGATAGTCTTTATTGATGATATTCTGGTGTACTCCCGCAGCCAGGAGGAGCAAGAGCAGCACCTCAGAGTGGTTCTTCAGACTCTGAAGGATAGTCAGTTGTATGCGAAGTTCTCGAAGTGCGAGTTCTAGTTGAGTTTGGTTGTATTTTTGGGTCATGTCATATCAGCAGAGGGTATTCAGGTGGACCCGAAGAAGATTGAGGCAGTCAAGAATTGGCCCCGACCAGCTTCAGCAACCGAGATTCAGAGTTTCTTGGGTTAGTAGGTTATTACCGTCGGTTCGTGGAGGGGTTTTCATCTATAGTAGCCCCGATAACCAGATTTACCCAGAAGGGTGCCCAGTTCAGGTGGTCAGAAGAGTGTGAGGAGAGCTTTCAGAAGCTCAAGACAGCTCTGACTACGGCACCGATATTGGTTTTGCCTACAGGTTTAGGTCCTTATACAGTTTATTTTGATGCTTCCCGTATTGGGCTTGGTTCAGTATGCAGGATGGAAGAGTCATAGCTTATTCTTCGAGGCAATTGAAGATCCATGAGAAGAATTATCCGGTCCATGATCTAGAGTTGGCAGCCATTGTTCATGCTTTGAAGATTTGGAGGCATTACTTATATGGTGTGACGTGCAAGGTGTACATGGATCACAAGAGCCTTCAGTACTTGTTCAAGCAAAAGGAGTTGAATTTGAGGCAGAAGAGGTGGTTGGAGTTGTTGAAAGATTATGATGTTACTATTTTGTACCACCCGGGGAGACCCATTTGTGGTGGCCGATGCATTGAGTAGGAAGTCCGCCAGTATGGGTAGTCGTGCTTATGTTTCGGTCAGCCAGAGACCGCTTGCTTTGGATATTCAGGCCTTGGCCAATTGGCTTGTGAGGTTGGACATTTCTGAGCCTAGTAGAGTGTTAGCTTGCACGGTCGCTCGTTCTTCATTATTGGAGTGTATCCGTGATCGGCAGTTTGATGATCCTTATTTGTGTGTCCTGAGAGATACGGTGCAGTGTGGAGGTGCTACGAAGGCGACTTTAGATGATGATGGTGTTTTGATATTGCAGGGGCGAGTTTGTGTGCCCAAAGTCGATTGGATTCGAGAGTTGATCTTAGCAGAGGCCCATAGTTCACGGTATTCTATTCACCCGGGCGCCGTGAAGATGTATCAGGACTTGCGGCAGCATTATTGGTGGCGTAGGATAAAGAAAGATATTGTTGCATATGTGTCTCGGTGTTTGAACTGTCAGCAGGTCAAGTATGAGCATCAGAGGCCTGGTGGATTGTTTCAGAGGATTGAGCTTCCCGAGTAGAAGTGGGAGAGGATTACCATGGATTTTGTTACTGGACTCCCGATAACTCGGAAGAAGTTTGATGCTATTTGGGTCATTGTTGATAGGCTGACCAAGTCAGCGCATTTTATTCCTGTTGCAACCACCTATTCATCGGAGAGGTTAGCTGAGATCTACATCCGAGAGATTGTTTGCCTTCATGGGGTGCCGACATCTATCATTTCGGACCGAGGTACGCACTTTACCTCATGCTTCTGGAGAGCAGTACAGTAGGAGTTAGGCACCCAGGTTCAGTTGAGCATAGCATTCCATCCTCGGACGGACGCCCAGTCCGAGAGGACTATTCAGATATTGGAGGATATGCTCCGAGCCTGTGTCATTGATTTTGGAGGCTCGTGGGACCAGTTTTTTCCTTTACCATAGTTCGCCTACAACAACAGCTACCAGTCCAGCATTCAGATGGCCCCATATGAGGCGCTGTATGGTAGGCGATGTCGGTCTCCAGTCGGATGGTTTAAGCCGGGAGAGGCTCGGATATTGGGTACAGATTTACTTCAGGAGGCCTTGGATAAGGTCAAGATCATCCAGGACAGGCTTCGTTCGGCTCAGTCATGGCAAAAGAGTTATGCGGATCGTAAGGTTCGAGATGTAGCTTTCATGGTTGGTGAGCGGGTCTTGCTCCGAGTGTCGCCTATGAAGGGCGTGCTGAGATTTGGGAAGAAGGGCAAGCTTAGCCCTAGGTTCATTGGCCCATTTGAGATTCTTGACTGTGTGGGAGAGGTGGCTTACAAACTTGCCTTGCCACCTAGCTTGTCAGCCGTGCATCCCGTGTTTCATGTGTCTATGCTTCGGAGGTATCACGACGATCCTACCCATGTGTTAGATTTCAGCACTGTCCAGTTGGACAAAGATCTGTCCTACGAGGAGGAGCCGGTAGCTATTCTAGACTGGCAGGTTCGACAGTTGAGGTCGAAGAGTTTTCCTTCAGTGCGTGTCCAGAGGAGAGGTCAGCCTCCTAAAGCATCGACTTGGCAGTCCGAGTCTGATATGCGGAGCCGTTATCCTCATCTCTTTCCTGACTCAGGTACTTCTTTCTTTTTTCCGTTCGATGACGAACGGTTATTTTAGAGGTGGAGGATGTGACGACCCAAAGGGTCATCACCCGTTTCCCCATTTGTTCCGCACTTTTGAGTCCTTGAAAACCTCACTTTTATTTGCCTCGATTTGCGTGCGTAGTCCGGGCGTGTAGCCGGAAGGCTTAAGTATGAATTCTGTGTGAAAATTGATGAATTTCGATATTAATATGGTTAAAGTTGACTTCGGTCAATATTTTTGGTAAACGGATCCGGACATGTGATTTGACGATCCCGGAGGGTCCGTAGAAAAATATAGGACTCGGGCATATGCCCAGAATCGAATTCCGAGGTCCCAGGCCCGAGGAATGAATTTTTTCATGAAATTGTATTTCTGAAAATGTTTAAGGAAAATGAAAATGAAATTTGATCAAAAAGTTTTGGTATCGGGCTCGTATGTTGGTTTCGGCGCCCGGTACAAGTCTTAAATATGTGTTAAGCGCTATCTGTAAAGTTTGATTGAAAACGGACGTCGTATGACGTGTTTCGGACTATAAGTTCCAAATTTGAAAGTTTATGAAACTTAGAAGAAAATCATGTGTTTTGAGGCTTGATTCTATGTATATGATGTTATTTTGGCGATTTGATCACACGAGTAAGTCCGTAGGATGTTTTTGAGGTTGTGTGTATGTTTGGTTTGGAGCCCCTGGGGATCGGGTGAGTTTTGGATAGGCATCGGATTGCATTTCTCATGTTTTAAAAATCTGATATGAGGCTTCTGCAATTTTTGCAAATGCAAAGCCAGGGCTCGCAAATGCGGATGCCACCTATCGCAAATGCGAAACCAGCCCAGGCAGGCCAATGTTCGCAAATGCGAACTTTTCTTCGCAAATGCGAAGAAGGGGAATCTGGCTGATGATCGCAAATGCGACCAAATATTCGCAAATGCGAAGAAGGGGAATCTGGCTTATGATCGCAAATGCGACCAAATGTTCGCAAATGCGAAGCCCTACAAAATGCACAGTGTTCGCAATTCCCACATCCGCAGCCCTGCAATTTTCATACTTATACGATTTTTAAGCCTCATTTTTCATATCTCTCAAACCCAAACACCCATTGGCGATTTTTCAAGAACCCTTCCTCCTCCAACCCATTTGTAAGTTGATTTTCACTTAATTTATTCAATCTTTAACATCATTTATCATGTTTTCATCTTAAAATCAAGATTTTTCATGGGTGAAAATGGAGATTTTGGGTAGAACCTAGGTTTTCTTAAAATTGGAGATTTGGACCTCAAGGTTCGATTTCAAAACCAATCATAGATATGAACTCGTAGGGGAATGGGTAATCGGGTTTTGGTTCGAATCTCGGGTTTTGACCATGTGGGCCCGGGGGAGTTTTGGGAATTTTTGAGTAAAACTTTGGAAAATTCATTTTCATGCATTCAAGTTGATTCAATTAGCACTTGTTGATACATTCAAGTAATTTGTGACTAGATTCGAGCGGTATTGTGGTGAATTCGAGGGGTAAAGCTATACTAGAGGCTTGAGTGGATTTTTGGAGCGTTTGAGGTAAGTGTTTGGTCTAACTTTGGCTTGAGGGAATAGGAGTAGAGTCTTATTT
>MU691476.1:17897-36534 GCA_026770625.1 Nicotiana glauca
TTAGGCTAGGCACTTACCAGCACATGGGGTCGGTTGTGCTGATGCTACACTTTTGTGCTTTTTGCACAGATCACGATACCAGAGCAGCTTTTGGGACCACAGTAGTAGCACGTTGAGTGGGAGCTGAGTTCAGTCCAGGGACTACAAGGTAGCCTAGCTTGCGTTCGCAGGCCGGAGTCCCTTTCCATATTTTCTGTTTGTTTTTATTGTACCGAGACAAACACGATGTATTTTTCTATTCAAACTTGTTTGTAGCATTCATTAGTAGTCCGTGAGATAGCGACTCCAATCTTGGGTAGTGAAATATTAAGCTTCCGCATTTTGGGTTTCCAATTAGCTTATGTTTTAAAAGACTTCCGCATTTAATTAAAACTTGTTATTTCATTACTGTTGTGTTGTTATCCGAAAAGGTTTTAATGCTTGGCTTGCCTAGCTCCTACAGTAGGCGCTATCACGACTCCCGATGGTGGAAAATTCGGGTCGTGACAGGCAAACATTTCATTATCATAACTGACCATCATAGTTTGAAATTTCTACCGGAGCAAAGGATAACTACTACGCTACAACAAAAAGGATTGACTAAGCTATTGGGATTGGATTATGAAGTTCAGTACAAAAAAAGGGCTGAAAATAGAGTGGCAGATGCACTATCTAGAAGAATGGAAGAGGAACCTATATTGAATGCCATTTCAACAGTAGAACCCACATGGATGAAGGAGATAGAAATGTCCTATGAGCATGATCCAACAGCCTCACAACTCATCACTGAGTTGATTACAACTCCTGGGGCTAATCCTAAGCTCGCCTTGACTCAAGGAGTCATAAGATTTGAAGACAATATCTATTTAGGCAGAGGAACTGACCTAAGGCTTAAAATATTTGAAGCCTTACATATATCACCATTGGGAGGCCATTCTGGCCAGCATGGCATTTATAAGAGGATCAGCTCTATATTCTATTGGCCAAACATGAAGACTACTATAAATAAATGGGTTTCTGAGTGTGACACTTGTCAAAGGGTCAAAATAGAACATGTCCACCCTCCTAGACTTCCACAGCCTTTGCCCATTCTAGTCTTGCCATGGCAAGATATAGCCATGGACTTCATTGAAGGTCTACCCTCTTTTAATCAGAAAAATGCTATTCTTGTGGTGATTGATAGACTGGCCAAATATGGTCACTTTTTGGCCTTAAAACACCCTTATACAGCTGTGGATGTTGCTAATTTGTTCTTGAAGGAGATTTACAAGTTACATGGGCTACCTAAGACAATTGTATCTGACAGGGACCCAATATTTAGTAGCCAATTTTGGCAACAGCTATTCAAAACCATGGGTACACGACTTACCATGTCTACCTCTTACCATCCCCAAACAGATGGTCAGACTGAGAGACTCAACAGATGCCTGGAGTCTTATCTTAGATCTATGGTATTTTCAGAACCCAAACAATGGGTTAAATGGTTACCATTGGCAGAATGGTGGTATAACACCAACCATCATAGCTCACTCAAAGTTACACCCTTTCAGGCTCTCTATGGGTTCAGTCCCCCACAGATACCATTGGGGTCCCTACCTCACTCAACACACTCATAAGGAGGAGCATGCATAGCATAAAGGCAATTGATGTTGCAGCACCTCAAGGATAATTTAGTGCAAGCTCAAGCTCGTATGAAGTTTTATAAAGACCAAAACAGGACTGATAGGTCGCTCAACGAAGGGGATTTGGTCTATCTAAAGCTATAGCCTAACAGGCAAGCATCGATAGCTATGAGGAAGAATCTAAAACTTTGTGCTAAATACTATGGACCGTACACAGTAGTAAAGATGGTGGGTTTAGTTGCTTACTAGTTAGATTTACCATAGGGATCTCAAATACACCCTGTATTTCACATCTCCCAGTTGAAGCAGTGTGTGGGACCATCAATCGTACCGACTCAATAACCTCCGGTCTGTGATAGTGAAGGACGTGTCTTGGTACAGCCATTAGCGATCTTGAGAAGGAGAATGGTCAAGTTCAACAATGCTACTACGGTAAAGGTTTTAGTGCAGTGGACCAATTTAAGCGAAGAGGAGGCTACTTGGGAGGGTTGGGGTTACATAAAGGGTCAATTTCTGGCATTTGCGGCACAGCTTCGACCTTGAGGATAAGGTCTGATGTTCTAAACGTCAATACCATATAAGAGGGGGGTGATTTGTGTGGTACCTAATTTTCGCACTAGAAGAACCTGGTTCTTCTAGATGTACTTACTATGACTGTTTGCGGAATTAAGTGTGCATAAAATAAAGAACACAGAGATTTTTACGTGGAAAATACCTGGCTCAAAAGGTGAAAAAACCACGACCTACTACTCAGTAGGATTTTCCTAAACTTCCACTAAAATTACTGAGCCAAAACAGCATTTACAAAACTCTTGTAAACCTAAGGATTAAACTCTAATCCCAGTGTAGCACACAGCCTATACTGTTGCGACACCTTCAAGTTAACTCTAAATTGAATACTCAAAGTACCTAATACAATTGCTTCTATGAAAGCTGAAAGGTACAATATGAAAACACCTACTACAATTGAACTAGAAATAAAGAAAGACACAATGGAATTGGTTCTTCACTCTGGTTCATGTAGCTTCAGATTTGCACACTTGAATCACACACAAATTGCTTGCAAAATAGCCTAGCTCTTTTGCTCTCAATTTAGTTTAACTTCTGCGTATGTGCAATCGCCTGTATAAGAGAACAATCATCATTATTATAGAGTTAGGAACCAGAGTTTGATTAAAACTCGAATCGATGATCTTTCATCAAATTCGAGTCCTAGAACAATTCAAACTCCAATCCTTACCCTTGATCTGGATGTAGTTCTCTTCACATAAGGAGACTTCAACTCCTTATCCTATGCAACCTTTTCGATCAACTCAGAAGATATTGTTGCTGATCCTTGAGACTTATCATCTTCACATGTATGTCACATGTGTAAGTATATCAACACTGTGTCTCACATGATGGACCTGGTTCATGACTGAGTTCATTTTGTCAATCTTCAAAACTTCATCTGAACTTCGGCCAACAAAGTCCCCCTTTTTGATAATGACAAACTTTGTGCTTTTATTGATCAGAGACCCTGTGGAACTCAACTTAATTTTCACAGTTTAATTTAACTTATCATTAAGGACAAGGTTTAATCAGGTTATAAATATCACTTTATTTCAGAATACAAAGTAAAGCACAATATCTCTTCCCCCTTTTGACATCATCAAAAAGTTGCATATTATATGAATCCTAGATGTTAATTATTACTCATGGCCACTGGGGCAACTGCAAGTGAAAACATGATTCAGTTAATCAATAGTCAACTTCACAAAAAATTTAACTATTAAGATCAGAACTTTCATAGAACAAGAGAAAACAAAGCACATTGTCATTGATTAGGAGGTGTTTCTACAAAATATGCCACAAAAAGAAAAACAAACATCCAATCATGAGCAAAAAATAGATAAAAGTCCCGAATCTGGGTCACTGATGGGGGTTTCTAAACTGGTTTTAGGGCTTGGAGGAACTAGAGGGTTGGGATTGAAGAAGATTGAGCATTGTTTGGATCATCCCTTCACTCTTTTCTTTTTCCTTTGCTAGCTCATCTTTGAGGCCATTTCTTTCACTTTCTAGTTCAGCAATGCGAGCCTGGAGCCTAGCAATTTCTGCATCTTTTGTTCCACACTCTAGAACCAATGCCCTAACTTTGCTGTTCACAGGAGTTTTCAAGGATGAACCAGGTTCAACTGGGGTTACACTTAGCAGATAGTCGCAAGTCTGCAGAGTTTTGATTCCAAAGTGCTCTTTGCTGGAGGCCATCTCCCACTTTTTCAAAGGCACATCTAACTTGGCCAAGACAATTGTCAATATAAACCCATAAGGTGTGGCATGGGCCTTGGAGCCATTGATGACTCTATCCAATAGCTTGACGGTGAAAGCATGCCAGTTAATCTGCTTTCCTCTCACAAGACACTCCAAAAGGACCAAGTCCGTTTAATTTTCAGTGTGCCTTATCTCATGTCTGGGCAGCAAACACTTGTTCACAAACTCAAAAAGCACCTTGTGCTCAGGCTTCATCTCACTCTTTTGCACAAACCTAGCCTCAGGCACTTCTTTAGCAGACTTGGTATCACAAAAATTTCTGGTGATTTGGAGAGCAGAAGGGAGAGAATCTAGACAAGGCCACATTTGCCTATTATAGTCATTATAGCCCTCACAGGGTATGTCTAGAATTCTGCCCAATTTAGGTGCGTCAAACTGCACCCTTACTCCCTTCACCAAGCTGGTAACAAACCCATTCACCACTCTGGCATTTGCCATAAACTCGATCAGCTCTTTTTTTACCAGCCTGCCATCTAGTTGAAGAACCATGTCCTTCCACCCCTGTGCATTCAGGGCATCAACCAATCCTTTCATGCCTGGCTCCTCCAGGTATTTCAAAATTCTTCCTTTCAAGATCTTTCTCCTGCCAAAGAGGACAAATATGTCATGTTTCTTCTCAGATTCCTCTTCTTCTTCTTCTTCTTCTCCACTCCATGTTTCTTCTTCTTCGGGAACTTTCACTTGTTTTCTTTTGACTACAGACCTGGTTCTTTTTGCCATAGAGGGTTTAACAGATACAGATTCTGAAGACTTCTTGATAGAAGTCTTGGATTTCTTTGGTGTAGGAGTGGGAACCTCCTCAGTTGTACCTCTTTCCTGATGGACCAGTTACATCTCCTCCTTCTCTTCTTCTGCAACCATAGAACTTTCCACAACTTTTGCTTTTCCCTTTTCCTTCTTCTTTTTCTTGCTTGCCTCTAAGGCTTTCTGCAACTCAGCCTCACTTTGCCTTACCCTGCTTCTAGTAGCTTTCACCTTTGGTGCTGAAGGGACAGTAGACTTAAGAGATGACACCTTGCTCTTCTTTGTTGGCTTAGAGGCGGTTGGAGCCTTTTGAGAAGAAGTTTTGCGCTTCTTGGGATCATAGCTTGCCCCAACCTTCTTCAAAATTTCAGCCAAGGTTTCTTGCACAGATGAACGAGGCTCATCTTGTTGTTTACTCAGGTGTACAAGACCTTCAGCAGCCTCCCCAGATTCACTTCCCCCTGGCTTGTTGCCACTCTCCTCTTTTCCTCCACAAATGGAAAAAAATTTATCTTTATTTTTCTTTCCCTTTCTACTCGACTCTCCCTCATTTACATCTCTCACAGAACCCACCAACACAAACCTATTGTCCACTTTCTCGACTACATCAGAGAAAACATAGCATGTATTTACCTCCCTAGGGTTTTCTTGATTCTTTACTGAGTCAGAAGACCCACGTTCTTCTCCATCGCTTGCAGAAATAAGAGCTTCAGACTCAGAACTCGAGTCAGATGATTCCTTTTTAGAGCTCTCCTTTTTCTAGTTGGCTCTCAATTTTTCGTTTAGAGCCGTTCTCAGAACACCAGTAACTGCAGTATTTCTTGTCAACATCTTTTGCCGGCAGAATCTGGGTTTAGGGTTGTCGCTAGGGGGTGCAGATGAGGATGTGTTAGGAGACACAGGTGGGGGGGATCCTGGATTTTCTTGAGGATTAGTCATGGTGAAGGATTTCTGGAAAGTTTTGGGGATTTTGGAGATTTTTAGAGAGAAAGAGTATGATCAGAGGTTTAGCACGTAATGACGGTTATGGACTAAATCAGGAGTATGTGAAGTGTATTTAAAGTAGAGTATGATTAGGAGCAGCAACGGCAGGCTTTTTGGCAGTGGTCAATCAGGAGTCTAATCCCATTAGGACTCCGGTCTTTAAGAGATAAATGGATGACACTAGTTTTTAGGAAAAAGTCCTATTTTCTTTAGAATTCTAGGGGAATGTAACTGGTTCAATGCTCAACGATTATGTTTTTAGGAGTTTTGGTTAGAATAGGACTTTTGCTCATAATTGGAATATTTATTTTTCTAATTGTGCAAATAATAGAAACATACCTGACCTTTTCTCATGAGCATATATTGATGAACCATGTTCTTCAAGTAGAACTTCTCTTGATTATGCCTCATATATCAGACTAGAAAAAAACTTTGTAAGAGATCAATGAATTAATATAAAAACACATCACAGGAGTATACTGATTAGAGCATGAGACTGAGTAAGAATTAGTCTAGATATTTACATAAAGTTAGAACTTCTAACCAAAAAATAAAAAAAATTCAAGTTTTTTTCATTGCATTCTCGTTCCTTTTTAGGTGATCTTAGTCATCCCTAATTCCAACATGTTCCTTTCAAAGTTTTCCCTATTCAGTTCTTTGGTGAAGATGTCAGCTATTTGTTTATCAGTAGCACAGAATTCTATTGAGATTAATCCTTTCTCATAATTATCTCTCAAGACGTGGTGTCTAACATCTATGTGTTTGGTCCTTTTATGATGAACATGGTTCTTTGTCATACTTATAGCACTAGTGTTATCACAAAATATTGGTATGCATCCCACTTCAATTCCAAAATCTACCAATTGTTGTTTAATCCATAGTAATTAAGCACAACAAGAAGCTTCAACCGCATACTCAGCTTCAGCAGTAGATAGGGCTACTGAATTTTGCTTATTGGTAGCCCATGATACAAGACATGAACCAAGGAAGTGTACCATACCTGAGGTGCTTTTTTTATCCACTAGAAAACCTGCATAGTCAGCATCAGCATATCCTACTAGATTGAAATTACTACCTTTAGGGTACCAAAGACACAATTCAATAGTGCCTTTCAGATATCTCAATATCCTCTTGACAGCAGTCAAGTGTGACTCTTTTGGATTTGCCTGAAATCGAGCACAAAGCCCTACACTGAAAACAATGTCAGGTCTACTGACAATAAGATACAAAAGTGAACCAATCATACCCCTATACAACTTCTGATCAATTGATGAACCAGGTTCATCAATATCTAATTTTGTGGCAGTTGCAATTGGTGTATTTATTTCTTTAGAATCCTCCATTTTAAACTTCTTGATTAGTTCTTTTGTATACTCATGTTGATGAATCATGGTTCCATTTTGGCTTTGTTTGATCTGCAACCCTAAGAAGAAGTTAAGCCCATCCATCATGCTCATTTCAAATTCACTTCCCGTTAGTTTTGCAAAATCTTTGCTTAGCTTGTCACTGGTGGCTCCAAAGATTATGTCATCAACATAAATTTGTACAACAAGAAGGTCCTTACCTTTTTCCCTTAAAAATAAGGTACTATTTATTTTACCTCTCTTGTACCCATGCTCCAGTAAGAATTTTGACAGTCTTTTATACTATGCTCTTGGTGCCTGTTTGAGTCCATAGAGGGCCTTGTCCGGCTTGTACACATGTTTAGGACGTTCTTTGCTTTCAAACCTTGGAGGTTGTTTCACAAACACTTCTTCCTTCAAGTAGTCATTCAGGAAGGCACTTTTGACATCCATTTGATGAAGAGTGAATTCCATATGTGCTGCAAAGGCTATGACAAGTCTGATTGTCTCTAGTATTACTACTGGATCAAATGTCTCATCATAGTCTATTCCTTCCTCTTGGTTGTAACCTTGGACCACCAACCTCGCCTTGTTCCTTGTGACAGTTCCATCTTCATCAAGTTTGTTTCTAAAGAACCATTTAATGCCAATGACTGATCTATCCTTGGGTATTGGAACTAGGTGCCAAACTTGACTTCTTTCAAACTGATTTAGCTCATCCTGAATTGCATTCACCCAATCTACATCCTGCAAAGCCTCAACAATATTTTTAGGTTCAATGAGAGATAAGAAAGCATCAAAAGCACATAGATTCTTTAATTGTGATCTGGTTTTGACTCTAGATGTTGGATCAGTGAGAATGTTCTCAATGGGATGAGAACTTTGATACTTGTGAGGTTTTACAACCAACTGGCTTCTGCTGGATGTTTCATCCATTTGATGAGGAACAGGTTCCTTCAAAGATTTTATTTCAATTCCTCTTTTTCTTCCCCCTGTCAGGTTACCTTGTAAGGAAGAACCTGGTCCATCACCTGTTCCTTCTGCATGTGTCACTTTGACTTGAGCTGATGCTTCAGCCAAGTCTTTGACTAGTCCAACGGCTTCATCTTCATGTTCCTGTCTCTTCGAAAGAATGTTAGTTTCATCAAATACTACATGCACACTTTTTTCTACACACAGAGTTCTTTTATTAAAAACTTTATAAGCTTTGCTATGTGAATAATATCCCAAGAATACTCCCTCATCACTTCTGGGATCAAACTTTCCTAGAGAGTCTTTTCCATTATTGTGCACATAGCACTTGCAACCAAATGCTCTAAGATGGGATATATTTGGTTTTCTCCCTTTAAGTAACTTATAGGGAGTCTTCTCTACTGGAGGTCTGGTCATGCATCTATTTATAATGTAACATGCAGTATTTACAGCTTCTGCCCAGAAGCTATGAGGCAATTTGCTAGATAGTAACATTGTTCTAGCCATATCCTCGAGAGTTCTATTTTTCCTTTCAACTACTCCATTTTGTTGTGGAGTCCTAGGGGCAGAGAAGTTGTGATCTATGCCATTTTCATCACAGAACTCAGCAAACTTAGAGTTTTCAAACTCAGTTCCATGATCAGACCTAATGGAGGCAAGATGATTTCCTAATTGTTTCTGAGTCTTCCTAACAAATGCAGAAAACATGTCAAATGCTTCATCTTTGGAAGTTAGAAATAAAACCCAGGTGAATCTAGAATAGTCATCAACTAGCACCATTACATACTCCTTTCCACCTCTGCTCATGGTTCTCATTGGACCACATAGATCCATATGAACCAGTTCCAACGTCTTGGACGTACTTACCATTTTCTTGATTTTGAAGGATGACCTTACCTGCTTCTCCCTTGCACATGCCTCACAAACTTTGTCTTCCTTGAACTTGATATTGGGTAAACCTACAACCAAGTCCTTGGAGACTAATTTGTTTAGCTGTTTTAGACTGGCATGACCAAGTCTTTTGTGCCATAGGAGGGGATCATTAACTAACACACTTAAGCAAGTGAGTTCATTTTCTGAAAGAGTTGACAAATCTACAGTGTAAATATTGTTAACTCTTTTTCCCTGCAAAACAATCTTGTCAGTGATAAGGTTAATCACAAAGCATTTGGTAGAGGTAAAAGCCACAAGGTTAACTCTGTCACACAATTGTGACACACTTATTAAGTTATATTTCAAGCCATCTATCAGGTAGACATTCTCTATGGAATGAGAATCAGTCTTGCCTACCTTTCCAACCCCAATGATCTCATCCTTTCTTTCCATTACCAAAGGAGACATTATCTTCTTTTAAGTCCTCAAGTGAAAGTAACTGGTCCTTTTCCCCAGTCATATGTTTTGAGCAGCCACTATCCATATACCATATTTGGCTCCTCCCTTTCACTTGGACCTGCAAAAGAAAATCAGGGGTTAGTCTTAGGAACCCAAACTAGTTTTGGTCCCTTTCTATAAGCAAAATGAGGAATTAAATTCCTTATTTCCTATCCAGGCAACTTATTCTTTTCTTTAACAAAAACTTTGTTCTTTTGACTGGCCATTTCTTTTGCATTACATTAATATTTGTAATGGCCAGTCTTACCACAGTGTGTGCAGATTTTATTTTCAGGAAGAGTGAGGTACTTGCTTTTTGGATCCCATTTAGGAGCTTGAGTCCCATAGCCAAGTCCTCTTTTGTTACTGTTGTGATGCTCTTGCAACCAGGAGAGAGCATCAGAGGCTTTGTTCCACTTCCAAGTTTTGTCTAGTTCATGTTTTACCTTTCCTAGATCTTCTTTTAAGACTTTGATGAATTCATCTTTCCTTGATGAATTCATCTTTCATTTTTCCCAAATTTTCTTCTACGGTGAGATATATGTGATCAGCTATCTTCTTTCCTGTTCCTAATTTTAGTTTCAGATTTTCAGACCTAAGTTCTAGGACATTGTTGTCAAGTTCAAGAACCTAGTTCTTTGACGCAGCATTTTTGTTATCACTCTCATTTGCCCTAGACTCTAGACTTTTACATTTTGCTTCTAGAATCACACATTCCCTAGACAAAACTTCCTTCTCATTATTAATTATCTCAGACTCATCAATGAAGTCTATTAATAGCTCAGCCAGCCTTTCTTTAGACAAGAATTTAATCTTGTCTTTGAGATGAAGAATACTTACCTCTTGTTCATCATCTGATTCTCCGATGGCCATTAGTGTTTGCTCCTCCTCAGCTTCATCTTCTGAGTCTTCATCTGAAGTTTCTCTCGAAGCAGCAACCATAGGCTTGGTTGAACCTTTGTTTCTCTTTGGTTGAATATGTTCCTTCTTCCTGTTCCTTCATTCAGCTCTTTCTTTCTTCCACTCAATTTCCCATTGAGGGCAGTGTTTGATCATGTGGTCAGTCTTACCACACTTGTAGCATCCCTCATTGGTTTGTTTCTTCGGAGCTCTTGAGTTGTTGAAGCTTGTACCTCTTGAAGAACCCTTTCCTCTCATCAGGTACTTTTTGAAATCCCTAGTGATCATAGCCACTTCATCATCTTCCAAGTCTACACCTTCAGCAATTCTGAGAGCTAAACTTCTCTCCTTTTGGGGGGTATCCATCTTCATGGTTTGTCTCCTCATTTCATAGGCAGTTAGATTTCCAATTAGTTTATCCAGTCTGAGGGTAGAAATGTTCTTGGATTCCTGAATGGCAGTGATTTTGCTTTCCCATGTGACTGGCAGAACTCTTGTCAGAATCTTCTCAACCTTGTCTTCTTCAAGGATAATTCTTCCTAGAGATTCAAGTTCATTTGTCAAAGTGGTGAATCTAGTGTACATCTCCTGGATAGTTTCTCCTTTCTTCATAGTAAAATTCTCATATTGAGAATACAGAAGTGTTTCTCTTGAACTTTTCACTTGAGGTGTTCCTTCATGAGCCACTTGTAGAGTGTCCCATATTTCCTTAGCAGTTGTACAGATTTGGATCCTATCGTCTGGTCCTAGACCACATACAAGCTACTTCTTGGCCTTAGCATTTTTCTCTCACTTCCTTAGGTCCTCAGCAGTACAACCAGCCCTTATTTTGGCACATCAATTCCTTCAGCATTCTTCTTAGTGGTTGCTAGGGGACCATCAGTAACTATGTCCCAAAGTTCATAATCTTCCCTTATAATGTGATCTCTCATTCTGTTCTTCCACCAAGAATAGTACTAACCATTGAAAAGTGGAGGCCTGGCAGTGGATTGCCCTTCCCAGTTTCCAGGTGGTGTGTGTGTGTGTGTGTGTATATATATATATATATATATATATATATTCTCCTAAGGTGTTAGCCTCTTCAAGGATAACCTGCTCTGATACCAATTGATGTTCTAAACGTCAATACCGCACAAGAGGGGAGGTGATTTGTGTGGTACCTAATTTTCGCACTAGAAGAACCCGGTTCTTCTAGATGTACTTACTATGACTGTTTTCGGAATTAAGAGTGCATAAAATAAAGAACACAGTGATTTTTACGTGGAAAACACCTGGCTCTAAAGGTGAAAAAATTACGACCTACTACTCAATAGGATTTTCCCAAACTTCCACTAAAATCACTGAGCCAAAACAGCATTTACAAAACTCTTGTAAACCTAAGGATTAAACTCTAATCCCAGTGTAGCACACAGCCTCAACTGTTGCGACACCTTCAAGTTAACTCTAACTTGAATACTCAAAGTACCTAATAAAATTGCTTCTATGAAAGTTGAAAGGTACAATATGAAAACACCTACTACAATTGAACTAGAAATAAAGAAAGACACAATGGAATTGGTTCTTCACTCTGGTTCATATAGCTTTAGATTTGCACACTTGAATCACACACAAATTGCTTGCAAAGTCGCCAAGATCTTTTGCTCTCAATTTAGTTTAACTTCTGCGTATGTGCAATCGCCTGTAAAAGAGAACAATCATTATTATTTATAGAGTTAGTAACCAGAGTTTGATTAAAACTCGAATTGCTGATCCTTCATCAAATTCGAGTCCTAGAACAATTCAAACTCCAATCATTATCCTTGATCTGGGTGTAGTTCTCTTCACATAAGGAGACTCCAACTTCTTATCCTATGAAACCTTTTCAATCAACTCATAAGATATTGTTGTTGATCCTTGAGACTTATCTTCTTCACACGTATGTCACATGTGTAAATATATCAGCACAATGTCTCACATAATGGACATGGTTCATGACTGAGTTCATTTTGTCAATCTTCAAAACTTCATCTGAACTTGGGCCAACAAGTTCGATTTGAACGAGGTGGTATTGTTAGGGTTTGGGAGATTATGTCTGAAAGGAGATAAACGTATATTGGCATTATAGAGGAATATGACACGTGGCAGAATCAGAAGATGAAGAAATAAAATCCAACAGTTCAAGGAAATTCATTTCAAGGGCCCAGATCAATTCAATCTAACGGTGTAGATAATTAGGGGAAAATAGGCTGTTATAACCAATTCTGTTGGGCCCAAAGCAGTTGGCGTTGGACTGGTACCTCTCTTCTCTCTCACTATTCTCGTTCTTCTCTTCTTCAATTCTTAATCTTCTTCTTCTAATTCCAAATTCGTTTCCTTTTCAGGTTGAGCTTTATCATGGAGTTACAATTTGTATTTTTCTAATTCGAATTGAATTTGTCCAATGTAATAGAGCTCAATTCAATCAATAAGACAATAGTTACCAAATTTAGTGTTTTTAGCTAAATTCTCATTTCAGTTTATTAAGTCCATTACAATATCTGGCCGAATTTTTGTTTGCCTCTTTTTTAGTTTTAGTACAATGTATACAGTATTTTTCTTGGTCGGAAGACACCATCTCTGATGAACTTTTTCTCTTCTTTGCTATTGAGTCACATACAATGATACAGACATACATTACATACATTGAATTCTCAGATCTGGTCGAATTTCGAATGGTAAACACTGAGTAAATACATTGTATCTTAGATATGGCTGGATTAGTTCGTTTCTGGTGACACGAAGCCTGGAAGCCTCATTCTCAGATCGCCGGATTTTCAAATGATAAATATAGTGCATATCGTGTATTCTCGGATCTGGACAGATTTTTGTTCGTTTCTATTTTGAGAATAAATACATTGTATACAATATTTTTCTTAGACGAAAAATATCATCTCCGACGAATTTTCTTCTCTTCTCTAGCTGCACACATTAAGAATAGTTGTATTTGGCTGTATTTGACTTTATTTATCGATGTTGTTGCTTTTTTATACAGTGTATGATTGAGATATTTGGTAATTGTATTATGGTTTTCACACATTGAGTGCATTTTTCTAGCATGTATCCAATCTCTCATAGGTTGTATTAATTATATCCTAAATTGTATTTATTGATACAACCAGGGGCAGATTTTGGGGGGCGGAAGGGGGTTCACCCGATCCCGCTTCGCCGAAAAATTATATTGTATATATAAGGGAAAATCTATTTTTTATCTCTATATATTATGTTTTGAATCCCCTTGATACAGTCCAAAAGTATAGCTAGTGGTTAAGGGGGTTCAAAACATTTGTAAATGGTTTAATCCCCACTAGCGATAATCTTTTCTAATTTCTTTTTTTAAACCCCCTTACCGAAAATCTTGCCTCCGCCACTGGATACAACTATTATGCACGAATAAATATAATTGATACAACTTTTCTATCAAAATTATATTCGTTGATACATCCTAACAACATATTGATACAACGAAATTTGGGTTAGTTGTATGATTTGATACGACAAAAATGATACCTGGTGGGGGTGCCCATGTGACTCGAGATGGGCCTTTGATTATTCTAAGTCGAGACTATGTGGAATAATTGGCTATCAAACTATAGTCGTTTCTGAAAGTTTCCCTTTAATTTCGTTCGTAGGATCGTTATTGCTTCCTTCCATGATCTAGGAAAAAAAAAGTTATTCCTTTTGTTTCAAATTTCTGACACAATTTTATTTTTTGTTTGTTTAGAATAATTTTTTTATTGGAAAGTAATTTAATTTTAAAATATTTATTTTATCTTTAACTAGATGATTTGTAATCACAAAAATATTATAGTGTCACGCTTCAAAATTGAGGTGGGACGTAATTGACACACCCTAACTAATTACCAAGCGAACCTTACATACTTTAAGGGACCTATCAAAAGACAAGAAGAAAGGAAAAGAAAATTTTAAAAACTAAAATAATGGAAAGAAAAATATTGGTTTTACCAATTAAAAGCTCACTTTGGATAATAGTGAGCAAAATCGAAAAGTGTATTTGAAATTGAATCCGGAAAATGATATAAGTTGAAACTTGAAACTATTTTCCGATAAATTTCACTAAAAAGGAGTTAAAATTATTATCTCACTTAAAATACTCTTTAAATAAGCTTTTCACTATTTCATTAGAATTTCATATATTAAAACCTTGTATTTAAAAATTCCAAAATTTATTTATGGTCAAAGGGAGTCCAAATCTTTCTATTTTCTTCATTGGTCAAGCTTTTTTTTTTTTTTTTATTTCTTATTCGGTGACCGGTAAGTTCAAGAAAATCTCATATTGAGAGATAAAGCAAATGTGATATATATATATATATATATTCAAGACTTGAATCCGAAATATCTAATTAAGAATAAAATAGGATACCACTCTACCGTTGATTTCACTGGTCAAGCTTTCTTCTCCTACGTTGTTAGATAAAATCTAAACAACAGGTTGGGTTTATTTATAAAAATTATAAAGATAATAAGAGCAATGATGTTTTATTTGTCCATTTCCAAGTATACCAATTAGCTATCACTCAATTATAATTATCACATACCACACTCATCTTTTCATGGCTGAGCAAGAAAGCAGCACCGCCGCAGCTCCGCCGTGTGAGTTTCAAACCCGGCCGGCAGGTAACACCGAGCACAGCTGCTGCAAGGCGGTTCCTGGTGGCACAGGGATAACAGTTTTAGCTCTCCTCTTATCAAAATCACCTGACATTTCACTTCTCCAAAATGCCGTCCACAAACTCCAAAATTCCAATCCTATCCTCAAATCCAAACTCCACTACGAACCCACAACTAACTCCTACTCTTACATCATTCCCTCCACTTCTCACCTTCAAATCCAGCCGTTTGATCTCTCATCGACGGCTCAGATTCTTCAACAGCTCAAAAACCCTAATCACACCTCAATCTCCGATTTTCACCTAATCCTCGAGCACGAAATCAACAATAACTCCTGGGTAAATACCGCTACGTCGTCTGATCACTCCGACACTGATGTTCTATTCCCGAGCATCTATAGATTAAGCGATGAGAAATGGGCAGTTACTTTACGGATTCACACGTCAACGTGTGACAGGGCGGCGGCGTTGGCGTTGCTGAGGAAGTTGCTGGAGCTGATGAGTAGTGAGAAGGGAAAAGGGATGAATGAAAATGAAGGAGGAAGGGTAGAATTGGAATTAGGGGAAAAGATGGAGGTTGGTTTGGGAATAGAGGAATATATTCCTGCTGGAAAAGCTAATAAACCATTTTGGGCACGTGGGATAGATATGGTTGGGTATGGTTTGAACGCACTGAAATTTGCTACTTTGAATTTCATAGATAGTGAATCAACAAGAGGATCTCAAGTTGTGAAATTGCAGTTGAATAAAGAAGATACTGATCGCATTCTTGATGTAAGTTTATATCACATTTTCATAATTTCCATTTTTTCTTTTTAGTTTCCTTAATTTAATAAAAAAGTACAGTCCGGTGCACTAAGCCCGCCTGCGTAGCGGTTCGAGGAAGGCATGGACAACAACGACCGTATACAATAGTTGTTTTCACGGCTCGAACTCGTGACCACATGGTCACATGACAATAACTTTTAGTTTCCTTAATTGAGTAGACCGGTAATATTATTTCATCAAGAAGATAACACAATGGTTTGAGAAATTTATTCATATTCAGTATTTATACTAAACTAATTAATTCATATTTGTATTTATATGCACTTTTATCACTTAATTGTAATTTATTAATTTTATATTTTTACCTCAATCTACCATTTGATGAAATGTGATTTGATGCAAATTTTGAGTCCGAGTTAACCTTTTTGGTTTAAAAAAAGACAAAAAAAAGGGTTGACTCGGACTCAATATTTGCATCAAATCACATTTGATGTAATTTTTTCATATTTTTATGTGATCTAAACTTTAGTTTCTTTAATATGTAAGCTAGTTTTAATATTTAACCGCTAAGATTAAAATTGTTTGGTTTGGTTTAAATATCGCGTGTATTTACCTACATTAAACTACATAAGTCGTGACTTCTATTTCTTTCTTACAAGAAATCGTTTTATTAGTTTTTTTTTTTTAGAATGAATCGTTTTATTAGTTTGAAAATGTAACAATAAGATCTTTTGACTCAATGTTTACATCAAATCACATTTCATCAAATGGTAGATTGAGGTAAAAATATAAAGTAAATGAATTATAATTAGGTGATCAAAGTGCATGGAAAGACACATTGAAAAAATAGTTAGGTAATTTCTTGGTTTCATTTTCTATAAAGTTAGGCAAAGATAGACCCAATAAAAACTTCTTTGGTCCATTATCTTGTTACGTTGGATGAAAATTTGTGGCCCTTGTTGAATGCAGGGTACTATTCTCTTCACGTGATGTACAACTTTACACATGCATGTACTATTTATCAAAAAATAGATATATACAGGTCACATGTGAAACATGGAGTATGTCAACAATAACATGTGGTGAAATATTAGTTTTCTGGCCTTGGATTCTAGCGTAATCCATAGTTTAAATGTGTTAATTCAAATGTAAGAGCGATACGTAATGTGTGGATTCGGACATATCACAAGTTCGAAGCTTGTCGTAGAAAAAAAGTGGTATTTAGGTGGAGACGAGTAAAGGCACTATCTCGGAGATTTCTTGGTTGTCAAATTTTAGTGAAATTTCAAATTCGATTTTTTTTTTTTTTTTTTGGAATTTATGTCCAAACGCCTACGAATTTTTCCCTTTTTTTCAAAAAGAATATTATTTTTTTTAAAATCAATATTTGTTCATAAAATTCCAGTTTTCACTTGAATATGCATTTTGGAATTTTTCGAAAATTTGAAAAACTTCAAAAAATTATTTTTTTTAAATTTTCATTTAGATCACTCGCAAAACTTCAAAAACAACCGAAAATTATATTAATGTCCAAACACAACTCTAATTTTCAAATATCATTTTCACTTGAATTTTTTTTCGATTTCTTTTGGAATTTTATAATTCTCATATCCAATCGCCAACATAATTCTCAAAAATTATATTTGGGTGAAAATTTTATTGTCACTCATAAAAATTAATTTTTTAAAAATAAAATACATGTCCAAACATGATTTCAATTTTAAAAAAAATTATTTTTTAACATAATTTTAAAATTTTATTTTTTATATTTCAACATGTCCAAACGCCACATAAAGTAGGACTGTTCACTAAAGAGGAGGGTATATATATAGGAAAAATCAAAGAAGAGATAAGAGGAAGATATCTTCCAGCATGGTTGCGCGTTTTAAAAACCTATTTCTGCGTTAAGTTATGGTAGTATTAGTGAAGCAGGGTTTTACAGTGGAAATAAAATGATGTATTAGTCATATGAAAATTATATATATTAGTAATGCAAATTATGCCTTCTTTATACATCGAACCAAACGAGCCATAGATGGCGCAATAACACTAAATAAAACAAGTACAATGAGAAAAAACGACAAAAACTCTAATGAGAAGCAACACTAATTTTATCTAAAAATATAAATGGATATGTTGTGGATCTAGAAGAGAATATCTTCTAATTTAACAAAAATAAACGGGAGAAAGAAACGAACCATTTTGATGGTCTTTGGATTTGGATCAGTAGCCAAATTAAAGAAATTACAAAATATTATTAAAAGATACCAAATTAGAAAAAAAATATGCGTTGCTGGTTTGCGCGGGGCGGGGCGGGGCGAGGCGGTTAAAAATAATAAATTTTATTTTGCGGGGCGGGGCGGGTTGGAGTCTTCCCAAGTGTGCGCGGGTGTACCCGGCAATCGTACCACCCGCACCGTTTGCCATCCCTAGGTACAAATACTTTTAATGGTGAGGTTTAGAAGTTAGTTACATAGAACTGTATATGGTAAACGTGAGTTTGTAAAGTCTAAATTTTGGCAGGGCTGCAAAACAAGAGGTATAAAATTGTGTGGGGTGTTGGCTGCTGCTGGATTAATTGCAGCTCATTGCTCAAAAGGCCTACCTGAGGATCAATGGGAGAAGTATGCAGTTGTAACCCTTGTTAACTGCCGCTCAATTCTTGATCCAGTTCTTAGCCCTGATTTTCCAGGTTTGCTAATGATTCAACTTCCATAAAACTGTTCACCTTTTCTTTTATGTTATTCCCCTTTTCATGTCCTCAGATTTCAATTATAAAATGATTATTTTTGCAAGTATTTAATTACTCTCTCTGCCCTAAGGCTGTATTTTTGGCGGTCCCGGGCCTTAAATGGGCCAAACGGGCCGGGCCTGGCGGTCCCGGGCCTGGCGGTCCCGGGCTCGGGCGGTCCCGGGCTTCGTGGGCCTGCTGGGTGGAACCGGCCCGTGACGGGCCTAAGCCCAGATGGTCCTGGGCTAAACGGGCCGGTCTCGTGGG
>MU691476.1:47673-62875 GCA_026770625.1 Nicotiana glauca
GGGGGGGGGGGGGGGGTTAAAGTACTCCCTAACTATATTGGTAAAAATCTGACCATACGACAGCCACGGGGCCTGCTCCGTCCTAACCAACTTATAACGAAATGTCAATGCAACTGGCTTTTAACTCATGACAGCTGTTCTTAAGGTGAACAAGGGGGTCACGGCCCTTTCGCGACAAGAGGACGTCTACTCAACTAAAATACGATAACTCGTGACCAGTTCACAGAGCTTGAAGTTATAAATACCAAGAAAGAGAACCTTCAAAAGGGGCTTCTTCTTCGACACAACTACGCTCCTGAACCTCTTTAAGTAGAGGCAGGTCAAGGTACTATGATGAATAAAATCCCGTTTATATCATTCTCCAATTGATTATTCATATTTCTCAAATTTGTCTTCCGATTCAGTGATTAATTGTGATTGGCTATGATTTACCCTTGATTTATTTCAATTGATTTGCTCGGGAAGTATTTGATTACTTTTGAGTCAAACAATTTGGTCAAGCTACTATGATGAATAAAACCTCGTTTATATCATTCTCCAATTGATTATTCATATATCTCAAATTTGTCTTCTGATTCAGTGATTAATTATGATTGGCTATGATTTACCCTTGATTTATTTCGATTGATTTGCTCGGGAAGTATTTGATTACTTTTGAGTCAAACAATTTGGCGCCGTCTGTGGGGATTTCCTAGCGAAATCACATAGTTTCTTCCTGGATCGAAGCCAAAGAAACGTCCAAAAAGAAAGCAATCCAACTCGAACAAGCCAAAGGAAGCGCATCGAGCACAGAATACTCGAATGTATCAAAGGAAACTAAGATCTTCTGCCCAGTTAATCTTTAAAAAGCCCAAACAAGAAGAAGAAGCCCCTTCTCCCTCAGGACAGAAGTGTGAAGCATTTCCCTCACCCCTAATGCGGTGCAAGGCCGGAAATCGGCACAGGGATGTTTCAAGCCAAGGATCGAAAATCACCCATAAACTTCGCCATCAAAATAAGTTCGACCTCGCTCGAACTAAGAATAAGGCTAAGAGCCTTCGCCCTCAAAGTAAGTGCGACCTTAGTCGAGCTGAGAATAAGGCTAAGTGTTTTCGCCATCAAAGTAAGCTCGACCTCGCTCGAACTGAGAATAAGGCTAAGTGCCTTTGCCATCGAAATAAGTTTGACCTCGCTTGAACTAAGAATAAGGCTAAGTGTCTTCGCCATCAAAGTAAGTTCGACCTCGCTCGAACTAAGAATAAGGCTAAGCGCCTTCGCCATCAAAGTAAGTTCGACCTCAGTCGAACTGAGAATAAGGCTAAGTGCCTTCGTCACCAAAGTAAGTTCGACCTCAGTCGAACTAGGAATAACGCTAAGTGCCTTCGCCATCAAAATAAGTTCGACCTCGCTCGAACTGAGAATAAGGCTAAGTGCCTTTGCCATCGAAATAAGTTCGACCTCCCTCGAACTAAGAATAAGGCTAAGTGCCTTCGCCATCAAAGTAAGTTTGACCTCGCTCGAACTAAGAATAAGGCTAAATGCCTTCGCCATCAAAGTAAGTTCGACCTCAGTCGAACTGGGACTAACGCTAAGTGCCTTCGCCATCAAAATAAGTTCGACCTCACTCGAACTAAGAATAAGGCTAAGTGCCTTCACCCTCAAAGTAAGTTCGACCTTAGTCGAGCTGAGAATAAGGCTAAATGCCTTCACCATCAAAGTAAGTTCGACCTCGCTCGAACTGAGACTAAGGCTAAGTGCATTTGCCATCGAAATAAGTTTGAACTCGCTCGAACTAAGAATAAGGCTAAGTGCCTTCGCCATCCAAGTAAGTTTGACCTCGCTCGACTAAGAATAAGGCTAAGCGCCTTCGCCATCAAAGTAAGTTCGACCTCAGTCGAACTGAGAATAAGGCTAAGTGCCTTCGCTACCAAAGTAAGTTCGACCTCAGTCGAACAAGGAATAAGGCTAAGTGCCTTCGCCATCAAAGTAAGTTCGACCTCGCTCGAACTGAGAGTAAGGCTAAGTGCCTTCGCCATCAAAGTAAGTTCGACCTCGCTCGAACTAAGAATAAGGCTAAGCGCCTTCACCGTAAAAGTAAGTTCGACCTCGCTCGAACTAAGAATAAGGCTAAGTGCCTTCGCCATAAAAGAAAGTTCGACCTCAGTCGAACTAGGAATAAGGCTAAATGCCTTCGCCATCAAAGTAAGTTCGACCCAAGTCGAACTGGGACTAAGGCTAAGTGTCTTCGCCATCAAAGTAAGTTCGACCTCAGTCAAACTGGGACTAAGGCTAAGTTCCTTCGCCATCGAAGTAAGTTCGACCTCGCTCAAACTGAGAATAAGGCTAAGTGCCTTCGCCATCAAAGTAAGTTTGACCTCAGTCGAACTGGGAATAAGGCTAAGTGCCTTCGCCACCAAAGTAAGTTCGACCTCAGTTGAACTGGGAATAAGGCTAAGTGCCTTCGTCACCAAAGTAAGTTCGACCTCAGTCGAACTGGGACTAAGGCTAAGTGCATTCGCCATCAAAGTAAGTTTGACCTCAGTCGAACTGGGACTAAGGCTAAGTGCCTTCGCCATCAAAGTAAGTTCGACCTCGCTCGAACTGAGAATAAGTCTAAGTGCCTTCGCCATCAAAATAAGTTTGACCTCGCTCGAACTAAGAATAAGGCTAAGCGCCTTCGCCATCAAAATAACTTCGACCTCGCTCGAACTGAGAATAAGGCTAGGTGCCTTCGCCATCGAAATAAGTTCGACCTCGCTCGAACTAAGAATAAGGATAAGCGCCTTCGCCATCAAAGTAAGTTTGACCTCAGTCGAATTAAGAATAAGGCTAAGTGCCTTCACCACCAAAGTATGTTCGACCTCGGTCGAACTGGGACTAAGTCTAAGTGCCTTCGCCATCAAAGTAAGTTCGACCTCGCTCGAACTGCGAATAAGGATAAGTGCCTTCGCCATCAAAATAAGTTCGACCTCGCTTGAACTAAGAATAACTCTAAGTGCCTTCGCCCTCAAAGTAAGTTCGACCTTAGTCGAGCTGAGAATAAGGCTAAGTGCCTTCGCCATCAATGTAAGTTCGACCTCGCTCGAACTGAGAATAAGGCTAAGTGCCTTCGCCATCGAAATAAGTTCGACCTCGCTCGAACTAAGAATAAGGCTAAGTGCCTTCGCCATCAAAGTAAGTTCGACCTCGCTCAAACTGAGAATAAGGCTAAGTGCCTTTGCCATCAAAGTAAGTTCGACCTCGTTCGAACTGAGAATAAGGCTAAGTGCCTTCGCCATCAAAGCAAGTTCGACCTCAATCGAACCGGGACTGGGGCCAAGCCTCCTCGCCATAAGATGGCAATTCCACCTCGCTCATATCGAGATGAAGGATAATAACCGTCATCAGTCAAGGGCTGATACACCAACCTCCGTCGAACTCAAAAAGTCGACACTTCAAGTATGAAAAAAAAGAGAAGAAAAAGATGGTACGAAATAAGTGCAAGACAAATGACAAAAAAGAAAATTAATTTATCCACAAAGTTGAGAATGCGGGTCATCCCCGCTTACACCCGGCCAGGGCCGGTCGACATAAAAATAAAACAAAGAAAAAAAACAATGTACGAACGCCAACCGACGAACGGAACAAAGTAAAAAACCAAGAACAAATTCTTTCACTCGGCGCCACCACTCGTACTATCGTCAGCCTCGGCCGTCGCCACATCATAACCACAATCAGCACGGGCCTCACGAGCCTTCTGATGTGCCACCTCGAAAGCCGCCTCGGTCACAGTACCTGTCTCCCACAAGTTCTTGAAGATATCGCATTGAGCTTCAACATAGACCCAAAGTTCATGAGCCTGGTTAGGAACGACAGTGTGTGACGACCCAACTTGGTCCTGCAGTCGCTGGTTCTCCTCCTCCAAGACCGCAATCTGATCCAACAGAACTTGGGCCTCTCGATCAATGACACTAATATGCTCCTCGAGCCCCTCTTCCCTAAGGGTCGTAGTAGTCCTCTCTGTTTCTCGTTCAGCCTTATGAACGCGGATCGCCTCCTCCAACGCCCTGGCCCTCGTCGAGGCATCCCTCTATCGAATTTTCAAGGAAGAAATCTCGCCCTCTATCTCCACCAACTTCCCGATCCACTCCACGGCCATCTCCGTCGCCTTAACCTGGTTCTGCTCCGCCTCCAACTCCATCTCCCTCAACTTATTCCGCAGGTGCGCACACTTAGCGGCAATCCACTTTCCCACCTCGAGCTCCTCATCCTTCATACGAATTTGCTCCTCAAGCTCGCTTTTGCTACCAAGCACCTGCAGCAGCTCTCGATCCCGCTTTTCTAGCTCCTCGCCCAGAGCTCGGTTACAAGGATTGTTCCTCAATTGCCCGTGCAGCTCTCGGCACATGTCACGATAACGACGATATTTTCCCAGCATCTGCAGGAAGATCCTCGAACGGACATTGGCTATGCGGATGCTCTCCACCTCCAGCAAGTAAGTCTGCAAAACAGCGAGAACAATTAAAACTAATGCCCAGGCTAAGACAATGAAGAAACAGCTGGAGTCGCGCTACGTACCCTCAGGCCTATCACGGCCACTTCATTCATCACCTCAACATCAGAAACGCTCCTCAGCGACGCGTTCTCGGCTTCCAAACATAACAACTCAAATTGTGACACCAATCAACTTCCTTGGGTCAGTAGGTTTAAATCTGAAGAAACTTCAATAAAACGGGCCGGCCCCCTTGCGCGAATCGCAGAGTTGGTGAAGCCCTCCTCAAACATACGGACGTTGTCGGGGTCCAAATCACCACATTCTTTCCCCTCTCCGCCGTCGATGGTCCAGAACCACCCGCCGTGGTCAACGAAGGTGCGTTCGAGGTCATAACAGCGACCTATGGAGATTGACCTTCCGCCTCAGCAGCGTGAACTTCCGACCGTGTCTCCAAAACAGCAACATTCTCTTGGCTTGAACTAACGAACCCAACTTCAACTAACGGCCCCCTCCCAACGGCAGGCGCCACAATAACTTCTCGATCTGACTCCATTGGCGGAGAATCCAAATTGATCACCGTTGGAGGAGCCGCCACAAATGCTACCCTCCGCCTTTTCGATGGCCCTTCTTCCTCTCCGGTTGGTGGCGAGTCAGTTCGAGGGTGGGTGGCCCCAGATGGCCCCACGTTCTGAGACACGGACCGTGTCGGAAAGGCGGCCACTGATGATTCAACCGACTCTTCCCTCGATACCGGACGAGGCACAGGCGCTGCAATAAGTCGAGCAGACACAGTCGGTCGACGGAAGGCTAACTGAGGAGCTCTGACGCGGCGAGTTCTCCCTAACCATAGAAAACAAAATTTCGATGAATAAAGTCAAAATAAGGCAAAACGGAAATGAAGTAGGGCCACTATTTCAGCTGTCAGGGGCCTACGTCCGTGTCTCTCCCAAAAAGTCGACCATGTGTGAATCCCCACAGTATGAGGAAGCACGGCCTCGACCCATTCCCGGATACCCTCCAAAGGTGGCGGAGGCAGCTTTTCAGCTACAAAACATTAAAGTAAATTAATAACTACAAACACAAGGCGTAAAGAAGGTCAAAACAGGGCATTTTTCCAGTTGGGAATGAGGACTTACGTGCAAAGTTCCAAACTTCTGGGAACCCGCTCGGGTCCGCCACAAGGTGCTCGGTCCGAATATAGAATTTTTTTTTAAAGAATCGACGATTGGTCTTGTCGTCCATCCCAACCACCAAGACCCTCGACCCTCGGGGGTGCGCATGGATCATGGTGCCGCGGATCTTTTGAGGAGCAAAGAGGCTAAGCACGTGCCTCAGAGTGACCTCCCTACCGGCTAGCTCCGCATACTTGATAAACATGAGAAACAATTTATAGAGGTAAGGAGAAAGTTGGGCCGGACACATCTCATAATAATGGCAGAAGTCGACCACCAGCATCGGGAGCGGGAGTGTGTACCCCACTAGGAAGGGGTAAGCATAGAACGAGCAATACCTTCGACGGTCGATCTGAACCCTATCCTCAGTCTTCGCAAGCGCGATCTCGACATAGCGTGGAATGCCCCACTGCTTCTGCATCTGTGCTATCCCCACTTCCCCATTAGAGAAGCAATGTCCACCTGCTCAATGCCGCCCGGTGCGCCAAAATCCACCACCGGATTTCCCGGACGAGGCAGAACTTCATCGACTGAAGGAACTTCTTCACATTCCATCAGCTCTAAGCCTTCAGTTGACTGAGCGGGATTTTCAACCACCGGAGAATTAGCCGAAAGATTACCACGAGAAGAAGTTCCTGCCATAATTGACTCACGAGCGAGAGAAAGAAGAGCTTTTATGGGAGAAACGAGGAGATCAATGATGATAGCGATTAAAAGAGGAGAGAAAAATGCGATTTAGCAGAAGGAAAGGTTTCTCAGGATTTCTCTCGAAAGAACGATGAGTGTGCAAAGGGAAAATGACAAATCCTCTCTGTTTGTAAGAAGCATACTCTGCCTTCACGAAACTCAATAGTCATCATTAATACATGACTAGGCACGAAATGACTCGGTTTCATGGAAATGTGCGTCATTATGAACGATTGCGCGAAATAGCGCTTCACTTACCAGCCGATGTTTCAGTTCCGAAACCATCATAACGGTACGTAAACACTGAAAAGGCGCCCCGGGTCATCTCGGAATTATTAACGCCATTAATAAATGAAAGGCGAGTCCAGCTCCTCCTGATTACGCCACACTATCTGTCCGCCGAGGTCGGCACAGGCACGACCCCGACGAACGGAGGGACTAACTGTATTGGTAAAAATCTAACCATACAACAGCCACGGGGCCTGCCCCGTCCTAACCAACTTATAACAAATGGTCAATGCAACTGGCTTTTAACTCATGACAGCTGTTCTTAAGGCGAACAAGGGGGTCACGGCCCTTTCGCGATAAGAGGACATCTCCTCGACTAAACTACGACAACTCGTGACCAGTTCACAGAGCTTGAAGCTATAAATACCAAGAAAGAAAACCTTCAAAGGGAGCTTCTTCTTCGACACAACTACGCTCCATGAATGAGGCAATGAACAAAACAAATGTAAGATCCTGAACCTCTTTAAGGAGAGGCAGGTCAAGCTACTATGATGAATAAAACCCCATTTATATCATTCTCTAATTGATTATTCATATATCTCAAATTTGTCTTCTGATTCAGTGATTAATTATAATTGGCTATGATTTACCTTTGATTTATTTCGATTGATTTGCTCGGGAAGTATTTGATTACTTTTGAGTCAAACAATTTGGTCAAGCTACTATGATGAATAAAACCCCGTTTATATAATTCTCCAATTGATTATTCATATATCTCAAATTTATTTTTCGATTCAGTGATTAATTATGATTGGATATGATTTACCCTTGATTTATTTCGATTGATTTGCTCAGGAAATATTTGATTACTTTTGAGTCAAACACTAACAAAGACCCTTTAGCTTAGTGCTTGGGGAGGTACTCTGTCCTCCAATATCTTCTGTTGCTCTTATATTTAGTAAAACTCTCACCACTCTTGAACTTCTTTGTCATTTCTATTCTTGTACCCTAAAGATGTTTACTGCACAGAGTATATTAAAATGATGACCTAAATCATGCAGGTTTTTATCATTCTGCTATCCTCAACACACATGACGTCAAGGGAGGAGACGAATTATGGGAGCTGGCAATGAGATGTTACACATCTTTTAACAATGCAAAGAACAACAACAAGCATTTTTCTGACATGGGAGACCTGAATTTCCTTATGTGCAAGGCCATTGATAATCCTGGCTTAACGCCCGCCTCTTCACTAAGGACTTCTCTGATGTCTGTGTTTGAAGACCCCGTGATCGATAACTCCAGCACAGTGCATCAAGAAATCGGATTAGAAGACTTCATCAGCTGTGCCTCCGTGCACGGGGTAGGCCCTTCTGTTGCCATATTCGACACGATTAGGGATGGACAGCTGGATTGTGCATGTGTTTATCCCTTCCCTTTGCATACTAGGGAGCAAATACAGGAACTCATTGGTGAAATGAAAAGAATCCTTGTTGACTGGTAGCAAATTACAGGGATATTATTAATGACTAAACAAAAGCATTATGTATCCTACTCATGTTTAATGAAATGCAATAAGTTCCCTGAAGAACAGTTTGATTTTGATATTAAGTTTCAGGTTCTTGTTCTTTTTCTGCTTATTGCAAAAAATGCTGAGTTTTTCAACTCCAAGTAGGAAGTCCATTGGCCAACAGATGATTCATTAACAGAAAACTGGCTAGCTTGGTCATTATTGATTCTTGGATTACCAGTTTGATCCATTAATTCATAAGATGATTAAAAGACTTGAAGAATTAACCTGAATAATCGTTCACCTACCCACTTAAACTAAAATCAGCCACAGGATGTAAACTTAATTATTAACGATTTAGAAGAACCAAACTAAAAAGAGAAATAGTCGAATCAAAACAGAGGTCTCAAGTTCGAGCTCTTGGAATAAAAAATATCCCGGTAGGGCGCTTCCTCCTATAATAAACCTTATGTGCCGCAAATACTGATTAGTCAGGATTTTAAAACGAATATCGGACATCGAATATAGAAAAAAAGAAAAAAAACTACTACACTAGATTCTAGGGAATGGATAGATCAATATAGAAGTTATATTCTGTAGTAGAACATTCTTTTGAGATATTAGTATATTCACTATTATCTTTAAAAAAATATATAGGATAAATTAAAAAAACATTCCGTTAGATGTCTAGTTCCTTTCAATACACCACACAACTACTAAAATGTTGCTGAGTCAAAGAACCATCGGCATATGGAATATTCAATCACTAAAACTTACTCTTCTTCCAACTAAAACAAATGACAGCGTTCGCGTGGCTTTGCAGGTTCCCTTTTCGCGTTCGCGTGTTGGTTCACGCGTTCGCGTAGAACAATTTTTGGGCCACAATATTTTACTCTTCGCGTTCGCGTTCGCGTTCCTCTTCTCACGATCGCGATGGCATGTTAAGTGTGACTTATCGCGAATGCGACCAGCCTGTCGCGAACGCGATGAATATTTTTTTGCCCAGTTATTTTTAAAACTTCAGAAACAGTAGCTACAGATTTATAAGAAATTTCACAAAACCTCTTCTCCTCCAAGCTCTTAGGCGACCATTGAAGCTATTCTTCGCCAAAACCTCTTGGGTTAGTAATCCTTAACTTATTTTTTTCCATTTCCTTCAACATCTATTGAAATCCTAGGCCTAAAACATATGATTAAGGGTAGGAAATTAGGGATCTAGGTAGAGTTAGGGCTTTTTGATTTTTCTTGATTTAGATCTCGTTTTGTGGTCAAATTTGAAAATAAATTGTATATTCGGGCTCATGGGTGAACGGGCAATTTGATTTTGGTCCAAACCTCGTATTTTGATCAAGTGGGCCCGGGGTCGATTTTTGAGTTTTTGAAAAAAATGATGGAAAAGCTATAATTAGGCATTGGGTTCCTATTGTTTAGTATTTATTGATGTATTGAAGTCATTATTGTACAGATACAATTGATTTGGAGCCAAACTCGAGGGGAAAAGCGGTAATTGAGGAGTGAATTGGCCGTGAACGTTTGAGGTAAGTGTCCGGTCTACCCTAACTTGAGGGATTAGGAGTTGAGTCGTATGTGCTATTTGCTTCTTGATTGAGTACGACGTATAAGCATGGTGACGAGTATCTATACTTCGGTGTCGAGCATGACCGTGAGTCCTAAGTTGATTATTGTTGGGTTCTTAAGTGACACTTCGTATGTTTAATTGATGATTCTTGATATTGAGTAAAGATTTAGTTTAACCTCATGGACTTTATTTATGCCTAAGGAATGGGTTATAGCTGATTTTTCCCTTACGGGGAAATTTCTATGTTGCTTTTGTTTTCTTTGTCGGAATTTTATTGCGATATTGTGTTGGAGTGAAATGGGAGCGGGTGGTACGCCTACCACAAGTCATTGATGAAATGGGAGCGGGTGGTATGCCTATCACAAGTTATTGATGAAATGAGAGCGGGTGGTGTCACACCTCCTTTTTACGCTACCGCACCCCGCGAGGAACGTGGTAAAGGGAGTTTTTCCAATTAAAGGACAATCGAAACGGGATTTGTTATTAAGAAATGGAGTCGCCACTTGAGATATTTATGGTGTCCCAAGTCACCGGTTTGAATCCTGAATCGAGGAAAAAGTTGACTCCTTATTACAGTGTACGAATCAGAAATCCGGGTAAGGAATTATGTTAACCCGGGAGAAGGTATTAGGCATTTCCGAGTTTCGTGGTTCTAGCACGGTCGCTTACCTGTCATATTCGGCTTATTTATCTAATTTTTAAACATGCTCAAACTTATGTGCAAATTTTAGCCTTTAACTGCTTTTATTATTATTATTATTATTATTATTTAAGAGAATTGCAACGTCGTGAAAATGCATCTCGAACCACGTCACATCAATGTACCCGTGGTTATTGACACATTTCGACTCCGTTGAGATTTGGATTTGGGTCACATAAATGTGCACCCGGGTTTAGGAAGGTAAAAATTATTAAAGGTGCGCCTAAAGTGACTAGCGCGTTATTATTTTGGGGAAGGCCGTGAAATTCGCTAAACGGCCCGTCCCGAAGTCTAAATATTTTAGTAAAAACATCTATGAGGGCCCCGCAATTTATATGTTTTGTTGGGAAAGGCTCATCTCATTTTTTATTATTTTTAAGGTCCATCTAAAGCAAGCTAAAATTTTTTATTTTATATTGTCTCTAATAGTAAAAGAAAGTCCTAATTAATTATTATCAATGTATCACTATTAAGATAGCTGAAACGGATAGTGAATTTAAACGAAGCAATCTCCATGAATCTCCAATGTTTTGGGCCTCGGACTGGCCCTCACTAGTTTAACTCTGTCCGCAAATGCACAATGCCCAGACGTGGGCCTTTGGGCGGAAGAGACGAAAGCCCAAGCGAATGGGATTATTACTAGAACCCTACAGTTTACATTGTGTTCATAGGCTTTAATATCTATTTTTATAAACTTTGTGAGATAGGAAGCGATTGACTATTTTCAAAAAAAAAAAAAAACTTGAAATGATTTGGCTTCAACAATGGACACTTACAGCAGCTAGATGACCCAAAGTAATTATGCTATGACAATTAATTAATTACACATGGACCTGTGCATTAAGGCACACTGTTATTCGAACTCAATTACAAAATTGTTACTAAGATATCTATCACCAGGTCCCAAAATTGTACTCTGAACTACACTACTATACTACACCGAGCTAATGTCACAAACACTTCTGTTAAGGCACTAAAGAAATTAAAACAGCTCAATCACGGTCCAGTAAAGCCAATTTCAACCACAGAAATTAAATATTGGAGATAGGCATTGGAACTATCATTCAAAATGAATTGCAGTCAATTACACTACCTAGTTGTGATAAACAATCTTATGATAGTCTAAATAGCCTATTACAGCCTACATTATTACATTTTAACTACGATAATCACATTGAATCAACTGAGAGCTTTAGCAAAATTGTGTTTCCACTTTGTTTCAACTTTCAGCTGAAGATCTACATGCAAATAAGGTTCAAAGAGTGTACCTGGGATTCAGAATACAACAGGAAGAGGTGGAGTTAGCAATAGCAGTGCAAGCAACAGTGGTTCGAATTTCAAACAGCAGCCAAACACGATCGATTGCAACCCAGAAATAACTTAATGATCCAGAACTATCGTAAAACCAACCAGATTCGTATAGCAGACCAAACACAGCACCAAACTTGAACAGAATGAACCCAAGAGTGAATACAACTAGACAATAACCAACTGCCACCTTTTAACTAATCAAATCCCAGGTAGAACTAGAATTAAACCAAATTTTTACCCAAAATTCCAATGAAATAATGTCCAGTTATACACTCAAAATAGACTGATCCCAAGTTTTAAAAATTTCTGTCTTAGACTTAAAGCTCTCAGATTTTTTTTTTCTTAGAATCTTTTCCTCAATATCTCTCTCTATCTCTATGTGTGGCAGAATGTTCCCTCTTTTATCCTACTCTAATCTTTTCAATCAGATTTTCCTTTCCGGATTTTAGGCCTTAATGGATAGTTAATCATTCTATATTGGTCCTTAAAATAGAAAGTTGTCTTCCACTATTGGTATCTTTTAACTATTTAATCACACTTAACATTGTCTTTTAACTTTTGACTAGTCCATTACTACCTCACTCATCACTTAGTGGCCCCCTACTTGACTACCTTTATCAAACGGTCCTTGACTACCCCTTAATCCCCTACTATTTTTTGCCCTTGTTAATTACCCCTTACTATTATTGACAGCCTTTAATCAATTATTCATGTATCCTAATTCCAAAAAATATCCCCTGAAATCACTGAAACTACTAAACTACCCAATCCCTTTCTTATCTAGATTAAACCTATCAGCTATAATCAATTCTCCTAACAACTCTCAAACAACAACATTAACTAAACAGATTAGATCAAACAGCAGAGTGATATTAAACTATTAAAACTATGATTGACACATGTATATGGGAATAATTATGTTCCAATTCTAAATTACACTAAACAAAGTGAATAGAATATGGTAATATACTGAACTCAGCAACAAAACGATTGGTAATTGAGAGAAAAGGTCTAAACAATAGCATATAGGGGACAATTTGAATCAACAACAATAGCAAACAATTACAGATTTTATGACAAAACTTATTGACTAACTACTTCGAATCATTTTGACAAAACAAAACAAAAACAAAATCCAGAGTGAACATAATCAGACAAGGGTAAAAGTGATTTCTACTCAATCCAATTGATTATACTATCCAATTAATATAGTGATGACAAGTTTGGACCAGAAAAATAAATATAGAAGGAGATGAAGATAACTGACAAAATCGAAAAAAAAATTAATACAACAACATAAACAAATAACAATAAACCAAAAATAGAACAAACAAAAGAGAGGGAAAAAAATACCTCAAGAAATCAGAAACCCAACGAATTCAAGCTTGAACTCTTTTGAGGTAAAAATGGACTTTAATCGAGTGTTCTCGACTGAGAATATTCGATTAAGGTCGATTAAAACCCCAATTTCTTCTTAACTAGGACAGGCTCAGGCTTTGGTAATTCAAGGGTTCTTTAGTCGATTTAGGATTCGACCAGTTCTAACTCGATTCGAGGGAAGCTAAGGGTGGACTAGGAACGAGGGAGGTCAGGCGGTTGACTGGTGAGACTTTGGGGCGATTGGGTGAACTAGGGTTAAGGCCTGAATTTCAATCTGCTATTCGAGGAATATGGGAGTGAATCTAAGGAAAGTGAGTGTGGATTTGGAGAGAAGAAGTCAAGGGGGTTCTGGGGTGTAAAAATGGAGCTATTTGGCCGTCGACCGCCACCGTAGGCGATTTCCGGCGGGCGGTCGACGGTGGTGTGAGGCGGAGGGTGTTAGAGCGGTCTCTGAATGTTAGAGACGGAGGAGAGGGGGTTTGGATTGGGGGGTAGGGTATTAAGATTTTGGTATATTAAATCGATGGTTTAATTAGGGCCGTTGGATGATTGGAATCCAACGGCTCTGATTAAACCATTAATGTAAACGGGGTCGTTTTGCACAATTGGGGCTGGGTCGGGAAAAACGGGTCGGGGATGGATAGGCGTGTTTGGACCGTTGGATCAGATTGATTTAACGGCTCAGATTAAATATGTCCAAACAATGTCGTTTTTGGTGAGTGTGGAGACGGGCTGGATTGGGGGACGAGTTTGGGCCTGTTTTGGTTGGGTATTATGTGGAAATTGTTTGGGCTGGCACAAGCTTGGCCCAAATTCATCCTTTTATTTCTATTATCACTTCTTTTTTTCTTTTCCTATTTTTCTTAAAACAAAAACTAAAAATCCTAATGTAAATTATAAAACTCCAATTAATTCACAAATGCTAATTATCGTTTAATAATAATTCTCACACATAATTAAATGTCAATTTAAAAGATAAAATCACACAATTTTGATACTTTAAACATTAAAATGCGATGCACGTTATTTTATTTATTTCTTTTCAATTTTTTGTAAAACAATCACTTACCTAATTAATCCAAAAAAATATAAAATTAAATCCTAAATATAAATGCAACATATTTTTGTATTTTTTTATTAATTTAGACATATAAACATGCACGCACAATCGCAAATAATAAAAGAAAAATAACACAAATCCACAATATTTGCACACAGCACAAAACTATTTTATTTTGAATTTTCTGGGAGTAGTTCTCGTGTAGGGCAAAAATCACGTGCTCACAGCAGCCCCTCTTTGTCCGGAAATACGAAGAGTTTTCGTGCAAAGATAAGTGAGCGGATACGAGCGATTTTTGCCCGTTTGAGTACTCCGTGATTTTTTTTTTTTTGAAAGATTTGACCGAACCTTTGCTTCAAAAGGTCTCCTACATATCCCTGGCTAAAAGGGAATCAGGTCAATGTAGTTCGGAAAGTTTTGGTAGTTGGGACTACCATGAAGCTGTGATTTTACTATTACTGTTGTTGCTATTGCTACTACTGCTTACCGACCTCCTTATTACACCGTGTTAAACAGAGAATAAGAAGCATAGGCTAAACTAGTCTATGAATTATAAAATCTTATCTAGATTTTCAGGCTTGCTCTTGTCGTCTTGCTTTCTTGTTGGCTTGCTTCCTCTGATGTTTCTTCATTTCTTTCTTGACTCGTCGGCCTTTCTTGTTTGCCGAATTTGAACTGCTTATTTCCTTCTTTTGAGCTTCGGATTATTTTCCTTCGAAGCTTGAACTGTTTTTTCCGATTTCTGAACTTGAATTTATGCTGGGGAACTTGTTGTGATCCCCTGGCTTTATTGACTTTAACTTGAAATGTATTCCTCTGTTATACGGGCGGGCTCCCGACTTCAACAACAACTTTGAAAATAAAATGCATTTGGCAATGATTTATATATTTTGGCAATGTTTATACAAGCAGGACCACTCGGGTCGAAATAAATTAAATGTCCTTTTTAGGAAGGATTAAATTCAATATCCTATTCGAGGGTGGATAGACCCGGTATATCCTATTCGAGGGCGGATAGACCCCTCATATCTTATTTGAGGGCGGATAGACCCATAATATCCTATTTGAGGGCGGATAGACCCATAATATCCTATTTGAGGACGGATAGACCCATAATATCCT
>MU691476.1:63126-78866 GCA_026770625.1 Nicotiana glauca
ATATCCTATTTAAGGGCGGATAGTCCCATAATAGCCTATTTGAGGGTGAATAATCCCATAATATCCTATTTGAGGGCGGATAGTCCCATAATAGCCTATTTGAGGGTGGATAGTCCCATAATATCTCATAATATCCTATTTGAGGGCGGATAGTCCCATAATATCATATTTAAGGGCAGATAATCCCATAATATCCTATTTGAGGGCGGATAGTCCCATCATATCCTATTTGAGGGCGGATAGTCCCATAATATCCTATTTGAGGGCGGATAGTCCCATAATAGCCTATTTGAGGGCGGATAGACCCATCATATCCTATTTAAGGGCCGATAGACCCATCACATCCTATTTGAAGGTGGACAAACCTGACATGTGGTGCTTGATTTGGTAATTACAAAGATTGATGCAGCGCAAAAAGCTTGATATGATGTAGAGATCTTGATATGGACATAGCTTCTGTCCATGTTCTTAAATCAAAGAAAATTTTGTCAGTTTAAAGTGCGGTGAGTGGTCGTGCCACTCCTGCTGGAGATGGTTTTTTCCTTATAACTTGAATTGATTTCCTCGTTTCTCCGAGAAAATTTTCAACAATGGTAGAAAATTTTCTGC
Source organism: Nicotiana glauca (assembly GCA_026770625.1). Classification (NCBI taxonomy): domain Eukaryota; kingdom Viridiplantae; phylum Streptophyta; class Magnoliopsida; order Solanales; family Solanaceae; genus Nicotiana; species Nicotiana glauca. The sequence goes on from MU691476.1 coordinate 63,736, forward strand.
CCCAGTTTTGGTAATCTTCCTTGTGGCATGCCTTTCCGCTATCAATAACATTTTCTTTCCCTGCTTCAAATCAAAGAAAATTTTATTAGTTTAAAACATGGTGAGTGGTTGTGCCACTCCTGCTGGGGATGGTTTCTCCCTTTTTCCTTTCCCTGCTCTGTGTTCCCAAAATTTATTGGGGAATGATGTTATTTGCTGGGGATGATATTCCTACTGGGGATGGTTTTTCCCTTTCTCCTTTCCCCACTCTGTGTTGTCCGGCCCTTTTGGAACTTTGGTCGATAGTCTGTCGGGGATGCTCCTTCTTCCCGACGATCTTATCCACAAATTTCTCAACTGTTATTTTTCTGTTTTTCTGTTTTTCTCCATATTTTCCCTTATCTTTGGTCTGTCCTGCTCACATTTTGCTTTGCACCATTTTGGCAATTGGTAATAAGCTCTGAAATATCTTTCTCAAAAACAAACTGCTGGAGAAAAAATCTTTAAACAAATAAAGTGATGACTTCAAAAGATAGAAAAAGAAAAAGTCTTTCCGAACAAATGCCGGGGAGAAGAAAAAAAAACATCTGAATGGTATAACCGATCCCAATGATCATGTCACGCATTCCGGATCTAACCAACCCAGTCTATTTATCAATCAATCTCTGATGGCCCCTTTTGCTGGGGATAAACGGGCACCCAACTCTTCTGCCGAATCAATATCATTGCTTGATGCCTTGACAGATCCTTTCCTCCAATCTTATCTTGTCGCCTCATGGTGCCCTTCGAGGGGTTTTCACTAATAAGACTCTCTCATTTCTCTCAACTCCCATCGCCTTATGATGCCTGTGAAGGTTTTCACCATAAGACTCTCTCATTTTGTTTCTCTCAGCTTTCGTCGCCTTATGGTGCCCGTGAAGGTTTTCACCAATAAAACTCTCTCATTTTATTTTTCTTTCTCAGCTTTCGTCGCCTTATGATGCCCGTGAAGGTTTTCACCAATAAGACTCTCTCATTTTATTTATTTTTTCTCATCTGGGGATTGGAGTGTTACCGATAAGATTCTCTCTACTGGGATTCTTTTGGCTATCAATTCCTTCAGCTCATGATCCTCTTTCAGTCAGGGATCAGTGTGTTATTCTCGGCTTTCATTTGCCTGACTTGGAACCTTTCGGATACTGATCGGGAGGTCTTTTTTGGGCATTAATATGGGTTTTCGTGTGGGGCTAAAACAAAAAGATATCAAAAGATTCAAAATAGCTTAATGGGTAAAACATTACAACTCTTGGAATCAAAATTTTTCCAAAATTAAAAACATAACTTCTGCCCCAATTTTCTTGCTTGGGGGATTTTTTATTTTTGTTACACTATGACCGAGCCGTGAGGCATCTATGTATTCCCTTGGAGGAATCAGGTCGAACGTAGTTCACTTGATTCCTTTGTATTTCTTGTGACTTTCCTTTTTGTTTTTGTTATTATTATTTTTTTCTCTTTCTTTTCTTATCTTTTTTTTTCATTTTTGTTAGTGATTCCAAGAGAGGGGTATGAAAGAATAAATAAGGCTCAAAGGGGAAGCAAAGGTTAAATTGTTTGGATAGAAGAAATAATTGCCTCCGTCATTTCATTCTCCGATAAATGCCAAGTACAAGCAAACAGACAAACATCAATTACAATCAAAGAAATTAGACATAATAACTCTTGATTGCGTCAGAATTGATAGCCATGTCGATGCATCTCCCCTCGATATCTGTCAAACATAAAGCACCACTGGATAACACCCTGGTCACCATAAACGGCCCTTGCTAATTCGGGGCGAACTTGCCCTTTGCTTCAGCCTGATGTGACAAGATTTGTTTCAGCACCTGCTGTCCCACTTCAAATTTCCTAGGACGCACCTTCTTGTTGTATGCTCTTGCCATTCTCTTTTGATACAATTGGCCATGACATACTGCTGCCAATCTCTTTTCATCAATTAAGCTCAACTGCTCCAATCGGGCTTTGACCCATTCATCATCATCAATCCCGGCCTCAGCGACTATCCGAAGGGACGAAATTTCAACCTCTGCTGGTATCACTGCTTCAGTTTCGTATACCAACGAATAAGGAGTTGCACCTACTAAATTACGAACAGTAGTGTGATAACCCAACAATGCAAATGGTAGCTTTTCATGCCATTGCCTGGATCCTTCTACCATCTTTCTCAATATCTTCTTTATGTTCTTGTTGGCTGCCTCAACCACGCCATTCGCCTTGGGACGATACGGGGTGGAATTACGGTGTGTAATCTTGAACTGTTGACAGACTTCTTTCATCAAACTACTGTTAAGATTAGCACCATTGTCCGTGATGATCACCTTTGGGATCCCAAATCTACAGATGATATGGGAATGAACAAAATCCACCACTGCCTTCTTGGTTACTGACTTGAAAGTTTTAGCCTCAACCCACTTAGTGAAATAATCGATGGTTACCAGAATGAACCTATGACCGTTGGAAGCTGCCGGCTCAATAGGTCCAATGACATCCATGCCCCATGCAACAAATGGCCATGGCGCTGACATTGTATGCAATTCGGTTGGCGGAGAATGAATCAGATCTCCGTGTATCTGACACTGATGGCATTTCCGCACGAAACTAATACAATCACGCTCCATGGTGAGCCAATAATACCCTGCTCGAAGAATCTTCTTCGCCAATACATATCCGCTCATATGTGGCCCACAAACTCCAGCATGTACCTCTGTCATAACTGTCGCGGCTTGACTAGCATCTATACACCTCAGTAATCCCAAATCTGGTGTTCTTTTGTACAACACTCCTCCACTGAGGAAAAATCCATTTGCCAATCGCCGAATGGCTCTCTTTTGATCTCCGGTGGCCTGCTCCGGGTATATCCCCATCCTGAGGTATTCCTTGACATCATAAAACTATGGCTCGCCATCCATTTCTTCCTCTATCATGTTGCAATAAGCATGCTGATCACGAACCTGAATATGCAACGGGTCAACATGAATCTTGTCCGGGTGGTGCAACATCGATGCTAAAGTGGCTAAAGCATCGGCAACCTCATTGTGAATTTTTGGGATGTGCCTGAACTCCACTGATCGAAATCGCTTGCTCAGATTGTGCAAACATTGTCGATATGGTATAAGCTTCAAATCCCGTATTTCCTATTCACCCTGAATCTAATGCACCAGGAGGTTCGAGTCTCCCAAGACCAAGACATCCTGGACATCCATGTCTGCAGCTAACCGTAAGCCCAGAATGCATGCCTCATACTCAGCCATATTGTTGGTGCAATAGAAACGTAGTTGAGCCATAACAGGATAATGATGTCCTATTTCAGAGATAAGTATCGCTCCTATTCCAACTCCTTTCGCATTCACAGCTCCATCAAAGAAAAGCTTCCATCCTGGTTCCTCGGTCAATTCCAACTCATCTATATGCATCAGTTCTTCATCAGGAAAATACGTCCTCAAGGGCTCGTATTCCTCATCAACAGGATTCTCAGCCAAGTGATCGGCCAATGCTTGGGCTTTCATGGCCGTCCTCGTCACATAGATGATGTCAAATTCCGTGAGTAATATTTGCCATTTTGCTAACCTCCCTGTGGGCATAGGCTTCTGGAAAATATACTTCAATGGATCCAGGCGTGAAATGAGGTGAGTAGTGTAGGATGACAGATAATGCTTCAATTTCTGTGCCACCCAAGTTAGGGCGCAACATGTTTTCTCAAGTTGAGTGTACTTGACCTCATATACTGTAAAATTCTTGTCGAGATAATAGATGGCTTGCTCCTTTCTTCCTGTAATGTCATGTTGCCCCAGTACACAACCAAACGAATTCTCCACGACCGTTAGATAGAGAATTAATAGTCTTCCCGGTTCGGGTGGAACCAGCACAAGCAGATTTGATAAATACCCTTTGATCTGGTCGAACGCCTCCTGACATTCCTCGGTCCATTTTACCACAGCATCTTTTTTCAGTAGTCGAAAAATGGGTTCACAAGTCTTTGTGAATTGGGCGATGAACCTGCTGATATAATTCAACCTTCCCAACAGACTCATTACTTCTGATTTGTTCTTCGGCGGTGGCAATTCTTGGATGGATTTGATTTTTGACGGGTCTAACTCAATGCCTCGCCGATTGATAATGAATCCCAATAGTTTTCTAGATGGAACACCAAATGCACATTTGTCCAGGTTGAGCTTAATATCGTACCTTCAAAGTCTTTGGAAGAACTTCCTTAGGTCTGCTAAGTGGTCTTCCTGACGCTTGGATTTTATGATCACATCATCTACGTACACCTTAATCTTTTTGTATATCATGTCATGAAACACAGTAGTCATTACCCTCATGTATGTTGCCCCAGCGTTCTTCAAGCCGAATGGCATTACCCGGTAGCAATAAGTTCCCCACGGCATAATGAAAGCAGTTTTTTCTGCATCTTCTTCATCCATCAGAATCTGATGATACCCATCATAGCAATCCACAAAAGACCCGATCTCATGTCCGGCACAATTATCGATCAGAATATGGATGTTGGGTAACGGAAAGTTATCCTTTGGGCTTGCCCTGTTCAAATTACGATAATCGACGCATACCCTAATCTTCCCATCTTTCTTCAGCACTAGCACCACATTGGCCAACCAATCAGAATAGCGAGTGACCCGAATAACCTTTGCCTGCAGCTGCTTGGTTACTTCTTCTTTAATCTTCACACTCATGCCTGTCTTGAACTTCCTCAATTTCTGCTTGACGGGAGGGCATGTCGGGTCAGTGGGCAATTTGTGAACCACTAGATCAGTGCTTAAACCCGGCATGTCATCATACGACCATGCAAAAACATCTTTGAATTCAATGAGTGCTTTGATTAGTTCCTCCCTAATGTTTGGCTCAATGTGAATGCTTATTTTGGTTTCCCTAACATCATCTGCATCCCCTAAATTGACAGCTTCAGTGTCATTCAAATTGGGCTTGGGTTTCTCTTCGAACTAGCTTAATTTTCTGTTTATTTCTTCAAAGGCTTCATCCTCATCGTATTCCGATTCATCATCATAATCGACCTCTTGTACAATTAGTTCGGAATCAGATTGATTTTTTAGACTAGGTTGAAGATCCGTTGTGCATGCCATGTCATTAGAACCAGTATAAAGAGAACTGTTCAGAAAGAGAAAAGAAGAAAACAGAATTAAAACAAAATAAAGAGAGAAAACTTTCACTTTATTAAAATGCGTGATAACAGGGTTTCACACTTTTGCCGAATACAAAATAAAACAAAAACTGGATTACAACTCTGGAATAATCTAGAAAACAAGAAAGAAAAATCCAGAGCCTACTACTAAGACTCTCTCCGGGTAGGAAGAGGAGTAGCCGTCCAATTGTTGATATTGGCCCTAGGCCCCACAAATTGTATATCTTCCCTAATGGAACCTTCTCCATCTTCTATCACGTTAACGTTGGCGAACAGCCTTTCAAAACCTTGATTTAAATCTCCATCTAACCCAATCAGTGGTCCGAGAACTTTGGGGCCTGACAACCTTTTGATACCTGCTCTAACAAAGGATCTGGAGAGATGCGGAACCGGTTTGGGAAGAACCCAAACTCTCTTCTTCAATTTTCGAGCCCGTCTTACATCTGCTGCGGTAGGCTTGAATCCCATCCCAAAAGTATCCAGATTCTTGGGCAAAGAAATTGGCTGGACAATACCCTGCAGATCAACCCCCAAACCTTTTCCTGGTACAAACCCGCTGTTTAGCATTTTTGAGGCTATCATGAAGGTCGCAGCTGCGATCCTGGGAAGTGAAAGGTTCTCGCCCTCAGAAATTTTATCCACCAAGACCGCATCAAAAACCTGGTAAACCCATGGGCCTTTGTCGTCATCAGTTTCTATGAATGGCACAATGACATCTCCCACAGTGCATGTACCATCATCCCCGTGCACCACTATCTCTTGCCTGTCCCACTCAAATTTCACCATCTGGTGTAATGTAGAAGGCACTGCTTTGGCGGCATGGATCCAGGGTCGGCCCAATAGAAGATTGTATGATACTGCCACGTCTATCACTTGGAATTCCATGGTGAATTCCACTGGACTAATGGTCAATTCCAGTACGATATCACCCACCATGTCAGTACCACTTCCATCAAAACCTCGAACGCAAATGTTGTTCCTGTAAATCTGATCATTATCGACCTTCAGCTTATTTAGAGTAGATAAAGGATAGATGTTGGCGCTCGACCCGTTATCAATCAATGCCCGAGTGACCATCGATTCTTCACATTTCATGATCAAATAGAGGGATTTGTTGTGTTCTGTACCCTCTACTGGAAATTCATCATCAGAAAATGTCACTCGGGTTACCTCGAAGATTTTGGGCATTATCTTCTCCAAGTGATTTACAGAGATTTTATCGGGAACATGGGCCTCGTTCAGGATTTTCATCAGTGCCTGGCAATGGTCGCTGGAATAGATCAACAATGACAGCAACGAAATCTATGCCGGGGTCTTTCTCAACTGCTCCACAATGGTGTAGTCTTGTGCCTTCATTTTCTTCAAAAACTCCTCAGCCTCTTCCTTTGTCACGAGTTTCTTTATCACCGTTGGATTGGACCTTCTCAACTCTACGAGAGCAAAACACCTCCCCAAATGAGTTAACCCCTGGGCCTCACATATTTCTTCTACAACCTCCTTCCCCGTGTACATTACCATCGCTTTGCTGTAGCTCCATGGCACGGCTTTCTCGCTGATTATCGGCATCTGCATTACTGGACTGATAACAACTAGCCCTATGCATGCTGGCTTGCTTGGTACCCCTTTCACCGTTACTTTGACCGGCCCTGGATTCTTTGCAACAACAGGCGAACTCTTCCCCATTACCACGACTGGCTTGACGTCTACCTTTTCCAACGGTACCACCTCTTTTCCACTGGTCGACTTTTCTTTTGGACTGGTACGGATCATCATCACTGTCTGTGAGGGTTTCTTTAGCTCCCCTCCTTCGTGCATAAGTTCGATCATATGGGTTTCATGGTGTGCTGGCAACGGGTTCTGATTGATGTTGGGCGCCTCTAGTGTCTGAACCTCAATCTTATTGGTGTCAATGAGATCTTGCACTGCATGTTTCAACTTCCAACACCTCTCAGTATCATGTCTGGGAGCCCCCGAACAATATTCATAGCTTACCGAGTGGTCCATATTTTTGGGAAGGGGATTTGGCAATCTGGGTTCAATAGGACTCAACAAGCCTAACTTTTTTAATTTGTGGAAAAAAGCAGTATAGGTTTCTCCCAACTCAGAGAATGTTCTCTGTCTCTGCACCCTTTCATTCTTGAAAGCCTGATTCCCATGGAGACCTGGCCCTGAAGGGTTCCTTTAGGCCCTTGGTGGTGGATATGTGTTTTGTGGAGGTGGATATGTATTTTGGGGAGCCGGCGTGCGCCATTGCGGGCGAGCCGGAGGCTGGGTATATGTCTGGGCCTGATGGACGGAGAAATATGGTTCTTGTGGTGGGTAGTAGGGCTATGGAGGGTAATTTGGAGTGTGTGGGTAATTTGGGTGATGGAGTCTGGATTGGTAGTGAGGGGAAGGACTTCTCGATATGGACCAATTACCTGCCTCTATTGTTGCGACCTCTTCTCTTTTCTTCTTCCCGAGCGCACCTCCCGTGCTGCTCTGGATGGCCTGGGTTGTTGCTTTAATCGCCGAATATCTCAGGATTTTGTTGGAGTTAAGTCCCTCTTAAATCATACCGCCCATTTTCACTACCTCGTTGAAAGATTTGCCAACTGACGTCACCAAGTGACCAAAGTAAGTCAACTCTAGAGTCTGCAGAAAGTAGTCCACCATTTCCCCCTCTCTCATCGGAGGATCAACTCTTGCTGCCTGTTCTCTCCACCGGAACCCAAACTCCCGAAACTTTCCCCGGGCTTCTTCTCAAGTTTCAGCAATGTGAGACGGTCAGGGACGATCTCAAGGTTGTACTGGAAGTGACCTGCAAATGCTTGTGCTAGATCGTCCCAGGTGTACCACCTGCTAGGATCCTGTCTTGTGTACCATTCCAGTGCAGAACCACTTAGACTTTGACCGAAGTAAGCTATTAGCAGCTCATCTTTACCACCTGCTCCTCTCATCTTGCTACAAAAACCCCTGCAGATGTGCCATTGGATCACCATGCCCCTCGTATAGATCAAACTTTGGCATCTTAAACCCTGTCGGTAATTGAACATTAGGGAAAGGACATAGATCTTTGTAAGCCACACTAGCCTGATTGCCTAACCCATGCATATTCCTGAAGGACTGCTCCAGGCTTTTAAATTTTTGAAGCACTTCATCCTGCTCCGGGCCCTTATCCGGCTTTTCAGTCTCTACAGGGATTTCGAAGTGAGGATTATAAGTATATGGATCGGGTGCTTTGAGGGTAGGTTCAGGGGGGTAATATTGGTTATCGTGAGCCTGAAACAACGGTTCATTGGGTGACCTTTGTAACGTGGCTGGTGGGGGTGCCACGAAAACAGGAACATTTAGTAGGGGAAGGTTCTGATTGGGTGGTGGAGCTTGGGGATCATAGAGATTTCTTCCCTGATAATAGTGGTGACTTGGGAAGCTTGTCGAAGGGCCGGGGGAAGGGTATTCCAGCGTGTGTCCTAGTGGGAGAGTAGGAGTAACGGGTGGTTTGGGCCCCTTTTTTACCCTAGACAAGGCTAACTGCATTTCGTTCATCTCCGGTCTCATTTTTTCCATTTTTTCCATTGCCTCCTTCAGCATCTGATTTGCCGTCTTTTCCTCCTCAACACTGTTTTTTGAGCTAGTCATGCTTTTCGGTATGGGCCCTTTAGATCTTGTTTGATAATGGTATGGTTCCAGTACGTTCTAAGCTAACTGTTCGAAACTGGGAAAACAACAAACTTGCCAGCGATAGAGTTTTAACACATATTGCAATTGCACGTTGATGGATGCAATGTCCCTATGTAGTTCAACCATTTCTAACATGTCTTTGCTCTAACCGCATACGTTATCCCGGCTTATTTTATTTGCCTCTTCTTTAATTATTTCCAAAACTTTCCTTATTCGTTTCTTATTATTTATATTTTTTTTCTTTTTCTTCTTCTTTTTAATGACGACCGAATCTTATGGAGATTGCCTACGTATCATGACCCCGCATGAATTAGACCGAGCGTAGTTCTAGCTACAAGTGCAAAAATAAAGGAACCAATTTTTTTTGGAATTTTCCACTTTTATTAGCAAAAACTAAACATTTTTTTGAAAGGAAACCCGAAACAGACTACAGACTTTGATGCGAAAAAGGGAAATACGAACTCGAAAGGACAACAGATTCTGAATGCAAAGAAAATACAGACTCAAACTATGAATGTTTTAAGGCTTTAAAATTTGGTGCCCGCGGGGCGTCGTTCGGCCTCGCCGCGGGCTTTGGTGCAAGGCCCCTCTGCAGATCTTTCAAGTCTTCCATGATCTGGTGGACATACATCATTATTGAAGCAAAGAAGGTGGTACGAGACATATCCTCACAAGCTAGGCACTTCATGGTGATCTAGTGCCCGATATCTTTGATTCTTCCCCTGATTCTGTCCCTTTCCACAAGAAATTGCTCTATTCGTTGATTCCGCATCCCCAGCACTTGAGTGTTGTGGAAGAGTTGATCTTGAAACTCCTGCATCTGTTTTTCCATCTGCGTCATTAATTCATGACAACGTTTTCTATAGGCTCTGAAGTCTCTTGCTTGCCTGAAGAGCAGTTCTTCAAGGATGGATATTGTTTCTCTCAATATAGAGATGCTCCCTTCGTAGTCCCTCTTTATCTGCCACAGACGCAGTTTCCGCTCTTCTGTACCCCTTGCCCATCTGGCTCAGATTCTGCCAATCTAGCTTCAGCTCTTTCCAAACCCTCTTGGAAATCAGTGATTTGATTTTCCAACCCCCTTATCAGTCTTTCATCCGATCGACTCCTTTGTTGGTTGCCAGCATCTATCTTTATTTGTCGGATTTGGGCCTTCAGTGCCTCATTTTCTTGGGCCATTTTGTTCTTTTCCCCCTTATCAGCATCAACTTGCATGCTATTTTCAAATTTCAGGTCCTTAACGTGTTGTTTTAGTTTGCCGATTTCTACCCTGTAGCTTTCTTCCTTTGCTAACCAATCCCAATGCTCTTGTGAAGACTCGGCAAACTCCTGGAGGTGAGGTCTTTTGGCCGGCCTCCCACATGACACTTCCCCTTTATACCAAGCGTGATATCCGGGTGAAACTTGACCTTTAGCCCGATTTAGTACACAAGTGTTCGCCTCCAGATATTGACATTTGCTCCAGATCTGGCGGACTCTTGCTTCAGGAAACTGGCCATCAGGACCGATTTCAATTACTTGGGTACTTAGATCTTCATCTCTCGGCACTATCTGGCACCTTCCAAGTTGCCTCAAAACCCGATAGGGCGCATAAGGTTGAATGCTCTTGAGTCCCATTAAGAGAAAATGGGGCCTAGCCGCTGGCATATATATGACTTCCTCGGTCGATAACCATCCCAGTGTCCACTGTATTTGATTGGCGTTGAGGGTCCGAAAGTATGAGGTCCATGCCGAGACTCCTTCAGGTAAGTGGACCCCATTAATTTTTGTGTAAAACTCCTCTAAGTAGGTTTTCTCATCTGAACCATAGCTCAGGAGCTGGGCACGGTGACACTGGTGTTCGGTCATCCACATCTGCAACAATAAGTTACACCCCTCAAAAAAGTCTCCTCCGGCTTTGCAGGCTGTGAGAGCTCGGAAGATATCAGATACTATCATGGGCGCAAGAGTGCTTTCGTCTTGAGTGAGAAAAGTACTGACGAGCCCAGCTATCTTTATATCAATATTCCCGTCTTTCCTCGGGAAAACCAAAAGCCCTAAGAAGGTTATCATGAAAGCAACACGTCTATGTTCATCCCATTTTCGACGGTTACTTTTGCTGCATAATTTGTTATTTGGCTTGTCAAATCCTCCCACGTGGCCGTATCTTTGGTATATGAAGCTCGGAGTACAAAAGCCTTTTGCCAAATCTGGGTTATGGACCGTTTTGACTATCTTTAATGAGTCCAAGAACCGGTGCACGGCTACGGCTCTTGGAGCAACCAGGTATTTGTGTTTTAATAGAGCTTCAGCACTTCCGATGTACCCGGCTATTTCCTCCAAAGTCGGGCTGAGTTCAAAATCTGAGAAGTGGAAGACATTGTGCGCTGGGTCCCAGCAGGTGACCAATGCTCTTATGATATCCCCCTGAGGCTTGATTTCCAACAAACCCGTAAGACCTTTCAGATATTTCTTGACTTCGTCTTTCCCCTCTTTGCCTAGATCATTCCACCATAGCCTCAACTGGAGAGGGATTTTAGTCATGATTGAAAAAGGTTCATTTTGACTCGTGTCCATCCTGCACATTTATTAATGTGATTTAAACAAAAGAAAATTTTATTTGACTCAAAATGATTTGATTATTTTTCATTTTTCCAAATTCAAAAGACTGATCCGGTTTTCCGAACGCGGCCTTTCAGCACTTCTGGGATGAAGATTTTAAGGCTGTGTGAGTCAACCGGTCAAAAATTCAAAAATGACCAAAAGCGACCGTTTATGCAAAGTTAGCCTTCTGGCGTCCCTTTTGAGAATATTCGGCTATCTTTGACAAAACAGCATCACCCGACTTATCTATGACGAAAATTAAGAATTTGACACTTTTGACTATTTTTGCAAAAGGGGAGGTTGGACTTGATGAGGGTTGCCTACGTATCTCACATCCGGTGAAAATCAAACATGTGTAGTTCGGGCAAAGAGAATGTACTAAATTTGAAAACAAGACTCTTTTTTTTTCAAAATCATTGGCAAGTAAAACGAATTATTATTTTTTCATTTTAAAACACAAACTACTTTTCTGAAAACCAAATCACATTTTTTCCTTTATTGGAAAATGAAGCAGAATATTTTTGGAAACATTTTTCTTTCAGTGAAAAATAAAACAAACTATTTTGAAAAACTAAAACTCTTTTCTTCTTTTGTTTTTTTTTTCAAATAAGTTAAACTAAAAAAAACATTTTCTTTCCTTTTCGTTTCCTTAGAGTTTCGACACTAAAAAATAGTTATCACCCTACACTGCCATTTTTTTTTTCTTTTTCACAATTTTTCAGTATTCCCGATTTTTAGAAGTTGGTCATCATGCAAGTCTGAAGCAAATAAATGCGTAAAACAAACAGGATGCAGCAGGATGGTCTTTTCATTTCAGGTTGCCTGTCCTAGACGGACCCAACCCCTGTGTTGAGTCCCCTAAGTCAAATGCAACATGATGCAAATAAGCGTTCCTGCTAGGAATCCGGCATGAGGTTTTGTTATACTAGGTTAAAAACCTGGGTGTTTGTTCTAGACCGTGTACCCGAGCGGACAACTCGAGTCGAGGAAGGAGCTCCTTTCCGGGAACCAAAAGGCCAGCCAGCTTAGAAACTTTCCGAGCCTCTTTCTTATTTCAAGGTATGACACTAACAGAACACGGAGTCTCGACCAGCGAGCACATCCCCAAAGATAAGAAGAGAAGGGATTCGGCACAATTTATATATACAGTTCAAATAATATCAAAGTGGTAAAAAGCATCATTTGCACATTTAAGCCCAATCATATAATAAAGTCAGATAATAAATAAAGCCAAATGCAACAGTTATTCTAAGCTCAAATTTCTAACCCTGAACCGGTGGTTCTGGGTTTCTACTCCCCATCATAGTCGCCAGAGCTGTCACACCTCCTTTTTACGCTACCGCACCCCGCGAGGAACGTGGTAAAGGGAGTTTTTCCAATTAAAAGACAATCGAAACGGGATTTGTTATTAAGAAATGGAGTCGCCACTTGAGAGATTTATGGTGTCACAAATCGCCGGTTTGAATCCCGAATCGAGGAAAAAGTTGACTCTTTATTACAGTCTACGAATTAGAAATTCGGGTAAGGAATTCTGTTAACCCGGAAGAAGGTATTAGGCATTCCCGAGTTCCGTGGTTCTAGCACGATCGGTTAACTGTCATATTCGGCTTATTTATCTGATTTTTAAACATGCTCAAACCTATGTGCAAATTTTAGCCTTTAACCGCTTTTATTATTATTTTTTTTAAAGAATTGCAACGTCGTGAAAATACATCTCGAACCACGTCACATCAATGTACCCGTGGTTATTGATACATTTCGACTCCATTGAGATTTGGATTTGGGTCATATAAATGTGCACCCGGGTTTAGGAAGGTAAAAATTATTAAAGGTGCGCCTAAAGTGACTAGCGCGTTATTATTTTGGGGAAGGCCGTGAAATTCGCTAAACGGCCCGTCCCGAAGTCTAAATATTTTAGTAAAAACATCTATGAGGGCCCCGCAATTTATATATTTTGTTGGGCGAGGCTCATCTCATTTTTTATTATTTTTAAGGCCCATCTAAAGCAAGCTAAAATTTTCTATTTTATATTGTCTCTAATAGTAAAATAAAGTCCTAATTAATTATATCAATGTATCACTATTAAGATAGCTGAAACGGATAGTGAATTTAAACGAAGCAATCTCCATGAATCTCCAATGTTTTGGGCCTCAGACTGGCCCTCACTAGTGTAACTCTGTCCGCAAATGCACAATGCCCAGACGTGGGCCTTTGGGCGGAAGAGACAAAAGCCCCAGCGAATGGGATTATTACAAGAACCCTACAGTTTACATTGTGTTCATAGGCTTTAATATCTATTTTTATAAACTTTGTGAGATAGGAAGCGATTGACTATTTTCAAAAAAAAAAACTTGAAATGATTTGGCCTTAACAATGGACACTTACAGCAGCTAGATGACCCAAAGTAATTATGCTATGACAATTAATTAATTACACATGGACCTGTGCATTAAGGCACATTGTTATTCGAACTCAATTACAAAATTGTTACTAAGATATCTATCACCAGGTCCCAAAATTGTACTCTGATTTACACTACTATACTACACCGAGCTAATGTCACAAACACTTCTGTTAAGGCACTAAAGAAATTAAAACAGCTCAATCACGGTCCAGTAAAGCCAATTTCAACCACAGAAATTAAATATTGGAGATAGGCATTGGAACTATCATTCAAAACGAATTGCAGTCAATTACACTACCTAGTTGTGATAAACAATATTATGATAGTCTAAATAGCCTATTACAGCCTACATTATTACATTTTAACTACGATAATCACATTAAATCAACTGAGAGCTTTAGCAAAATTGTGTTTCCACTTTATTTCAACTTTCAGCTGAAGATCTACATGTCAATAAGATTCAAAGAGTGTACCTGGGATTCAGAATACAACAGGAAGAGGTGGAGTTAGCAATAGCAGTGCAAGCAACAGTGGTTCGAATTTCAAACAGCAGCCAAACACGATCGATTGCAACCCAGAAATAACTTAATGATCCAGAACTATCGTAAAACCAACCAGATTCGTATAACATACCAAACACAGCACCAAACTTGAACAGAATGAACCCAAGAGTGAACACAACTAGATAATAACCAACTTCCACCTTTTAACTAATCAAATCCTAGGCAGAACTAGAATTAAACCAAATTTTAACCCAAAATCCCAATGAAACAATGTCCAGTTATACACTCAAAATAGACTGATCCCAAGTTTTAAAAATTTCTGTCTTAGACTTAAAGCTCTCAGATTTTTTTTTCTTAGAATCTTTTCCTCAATATCTCTCTCTATCTCGATGTGTGGCAGAATGTTCCCTCTTTTATCCTACTCTAATCTTTTCAATCAGCTTTTCCTTTCCGGATTTTAGGCCTTAGTGGATAGTTAATCATTCTATATTGGTCCTTAAAACATAAAGTTGTCTTCCACTATTGATATTTTTTAACTATTTAATCCCACTTAACATTGTCTTTTAACTTTTGACTAGTCCATTAGTACCTCACTCATCACTTAGTGGCCCCCTACTTGACTACCTTTATCAAACGGTCATTGACTACCCCTTAATCCCATGTTAGTTTCCCTTGTTAATTACCCCTTACTATTATTGTGAGCCTTTAATCAATTATTCAGGTATCCTAATTGTCACACCTCTTTTTTTACCGCTTACTACACCCCGTGAAGGGTATAATAAAAAGAGTTTTTCCAATTAAAGGA
>MU691482.1:3113-27639 GCA_026770625.1 Nicotiana glauca
ACATACCAGTACAATTCAAATGTACTGACGCCCCTTTTTGCCGGGGGCGCTACATTCGTGTTATGATTGTAGGTAGTTCTGTAGCAGGCACTCCAGTCCATCGGTAGTAGCACCTCTTCCATTTTCCATCAGCTATATTGGTGAGCCCCTTCTCCTCGGGGCCCTGCGTGGCTTATACCGTTGTTCTTCCCGGAGTCTTATTTTTTTATATTTGTATAAGTTATAGCCGGAGCCTTATTGCCGGCATTTATGTATTATTCTCCAGTTATATGTAGAGGCTCCGTAGATGGGTTGTGGGTAGCGCCGGGTATTGGAAATTAAAATAGAAATATTGATGTACATAAGTCTATAGCTTGTAATACCCTTAAAGTGGCGAAATGATGTTTCTAATGAAACTGAAATGGAAATCATTAATTATATGTTGATAGAATTTGATTAACGAAGTCCATCCGGGTTGGGTAGTATGCATGAAACCTGCCAGGCTTGCTCAGTTAGGTTTACTCGGTTGAGCGCCTGTCGCGGTCCTCGGATTTTGGCGCGTGACAGTAACATCGTCCATGACTAGAGAAAAAGCCATGGTCTTATGTTTATGAATCCCCTCCTTCAACTGTACCAACAATGGTTCGTTGTACTGCTTCTTTTTGGCTTTCACAATAAGCGACGATTCAACCCTATTTCGCACAATCACCCCTCCTTCACTATAGTCCGCAAGACGAACTCCCAAACTAGCTAACCGATGAACTTCCTAGGCCAATGACCTTTAATATGCCTCCAAGTGGGCCAAACTACCCATAGATTTCCGGCTAAGAGTATTCGCCACAATATTAGCCTTCCCCGGATGATATAAAATATTGATGTCATAGTCTTTGAGTAACTCGAGCCATTTTCTCTGCCTCAAATTCAATTCCTTCTTCTTGAAAATATATTGAAGGCTCTTATGGTCCGTGAATATATTCACATGGAATCCATACAAATAATGATGCCAAATCTTCAATGCAAACACCACCTCATCAAGTTCTAAGTCGTGTGTTGGATAGTTCTTCTTATGATTATTCAGTTGCCTAGAAGCATAAGCGATCACCTTGCTATGTGGCATCCCTACACAACCAAGTCCAATTCTTGAAGCATAAAAATATACCACAAACCCATCTGTACCCTCTAGCAAGGTCAACACCGGTACCGTACTCAATCTTGTCTTCAACTCTTGGAAACTCTTTTCACAAGTGTCAGACCATCGGAACTTAGCTCCCTTCTGTGTTAATTTAGTCAATGGAGAGGCAAGAGTAGAGAATACCTCCATAGACTTTCTGTAATACCCAACTAATCCCAAGAAACTATGAACCTCCGTTGGAGTTGTAGGTCTAGGCCAATTCCTCAAAGCTGTAATCTTCTGAGGATCAACATTAATCCATTCTCTAGAGACGACATGACCCAATAATTTGACAGATTCAAGCAAAAATTAACAGTTCAAAAACTTCACATACAACTTGTGCTGATATAGAGTCAAATTGCCCAAAGATGATCGACATGGTCCTCTCAACTTAGTGAATATACTAGGATATTGTCAATGAATACTAGTACCAAGGAGTCGAGGAAAGATTTGAAGACTCGATTCATAAGATCCATGAAAGTTGCAGGGGCATTTGTTAGGCCAAAAGACATCACCAGAAATTTAAAGTGCCCATACGGTGTCCAAAAAGCTGTATTCATAATATCCTGCTCCCTAATCTTAAATTGGTGGTACTCAGATCTTGAATAAATTTTGGAGAAATACTTAGCACCCTGATGTTGGTCAAACAAGTCATCTATCCTTAGTAGTGGGTACTTATTCCTGATCGTGAACTTGTTGAGTTGTCGACAGTCGATACACATCCTTAGTGTTATATCTCATATTTTAATATTAAGATAAGTCATAGTAATCCATATGATCTTGAAGGGATTAAGACCATTCATGATTTTATAGAGGATTTGTGACTATGTTATTATAAGATCCTGTAAGTTTAACAATATTGATATCATTATATACATTTGATATGGTATTTTGAGGGGAACATTTTTGTAAAACAGTTTAAAAATATGATTTTATATAGTTATTAGTATTACTACTTTCAAATATGCTTTAAGTTATGGCAGGATAGCCTAATAAATACCTTTACTAGTCCCATTTTATCATCCTGGTCCTTATACTCTATAAGGTTTTACCCAAACACTCGTAGTTGTTAAAATACACTACTGTAAACACCTCTGACCTCGTGTGTTCTTCTAACGCACGATGTGGATGACACATCATCCTACACATCAGATTTTTTATGACACATCATTATTTTTCTCTTCAATTTAAAATTTTTTATTTTCTCTTTCTTTTCACTTCACTCATCCCCTACCTTTGACCAACTCTCTCTATTTTTCACGATACAAACAAAACCTCAAATATCTACCTTTACCAGTGACACTACAACCATGGACGGCTAAAAACCACCATTATCCAATTTACCTCATTCAGATCTCCTCTTCAAATATTTTTGTCCAACGCCGCCAGTCACTACTTTAATCTACCATGTGAACCACCTTGAACTCCTTTCCTCCATTGATGCTACTGCACCAACACTAAAATTCCTCAATATCCTCATATGTCCATATAATTTTACACTGCACACTCATCCTAATTTCACAAACACCTTAGTCAACCCCACTTTACCCCTCGAAAGCCGCCGCATCTATGGCACCTCACCTTAAACTACTAAATTAATTATTTTTAGATACAACTTCTCTCTGTCAAATAAATCTATTATTAAATATCGACTCCACCACTTGAAATTTTGTTAGTCATGAGACAATATTTATCCAAAACAGATTAAACACTACAATAGCCATCAATCTAATATATCTCAAAAACACTAATGTTTGTTTCTCTTCATAAAATGGTTCTTAAATATTCTTTTTAAAATATCGATTCAAGGTTTAAGAAAATGGAAAGGACGAAGAACAGGGAAGTACTGAAAAGAAAAAAAGGGAGAAAACGATGTAGGGGTACAGAAAGAAGGGGAAAGGGGAACGATTGAAATATTAAAAAATGGGGGAGGTTATGGAGAAAAGGGACATATTTTGTTTTTATTATTTTATTATTTTATTATTTTATATTTTGCTTTTTTATTATTTTATTATTTTATATTTTGCTTTTCCTTTTTTTGTTCTTATTTTAATTATTTTTAATTGAACTTTTTATATTTACGCTCATTATACGCGTGAAGTTCACGTATTTTGTCCAACTCAGTCATCAAATTGCCACATATGCTCGGTCAATGGTCAAAGGGATTTAAAGTAGTGTGTTTTAATGACTAAAAGTGCCTAAATGAAACCCTCTTGAGTATAGAGACCGGGATGACAAAACAGGACAAGTATAGGTGTCTATTAGGCTATTCTGCCTTAAATTATACAAATATTATGAGAAAATTTATTAGATTTTCTCATAAGAAATGAAGGTTATCTTTTTATCATTTTAAGAATTAAGCGTACGAAATTTGTACTCTTTATATGTGATTAGGAAAATTAAAACTTGAAAATATATATGTATTTTTACATGAATGTTTCAAGGAAATAATAGTGTATGTATTGTTTTTTATGGTACCACATGACCATAATAGCAAAGTTTATAAAGTGTACTAAAAGTGAGTAGTATTTAAGTAATTTGAGATAATTCTTCCACGGTAACGGGGAGATTGACGAAGATGTCGCGCATCGCATTGGAGTGGCATGGATGAAGTGAAGGCTCTCTTCCGGTATTTTGTGTGATAGAAATATGCCGCTAATACTTAAGAGTAAGTTTTATAGAGTGATGGTTCGACCGGCTATGCTGTATGGGGCTGAATGTTGGCCAGTCAAGAACTCCCATGTGCAGAAGATGAGAGTAGCAGAGATGAGGATGTTGAGATGGACGTGTGGGTGTACTAGGAGAGATAGGATTAGGAATGAAGATATCCAGGACAGAGTGGGAGTAGCCTCCGTGGAAGACAAGATGCGGGAGTCGAAGCTGAGATGGTTCGGCCATGTTAAGAGAAGAAGCATTGATGCTCCAGTTAGGAGGTGTGAGAGGTTGGCCGTTGAGAGTTTGAGAAGAGGTCGAGGTAGGCCTAAGAAGTATTGGGGAGAGGTGATTAGGCAGGACATGGTGCTACTTCAGTTCACTGAGGACATGACCCTTGATAGGAGAGTGTGGAGGTCGAGGATTAAGGTAGAAGGTTAGTAGGTAGTTTATAGTTGCTCACAAATAGTCTTAGTAGTATGCATGTCCCTTCATATTCTTAGATTTTTATTATGTTATGTGGTTTTGTTCGCCTCAGGTATTGTATTCCCTGTTGCTATTATTTGGTACCACTTATCCTGTATCTCTTTTTTTCTTTTTTTTTTTGTCTTCCTTCTTTCTTCCTCCCTTGCTTTCCTCCTCTTCTTCTTCTTGCCCTTCCTGAGTCGAGGGTCTATTGGAAACAACCTCTCTACTTGCATTAGGTAGGGGTAAGGTCTACGTACATACCACCCTCCCCAGACCCCACTTGTTGGGATCAAACTGGGTTTATTATTGTTGTTGTTGTTGTTATTATTGTTCTTAATTATGTGGATAATTAGATAATTAATGATTTTTAGTGGAAGATTAATTAATTAATTCAATATTTTCGATAAGCTTGCCCATCCCCAAAACGTGGCAGCCCCCTTTTTAATTTAAGACGACTCTTAAGTCATTGTAGAGTAAGGTGGCATTTAGAGAATAGTTTGGTTGGGGACAACTCACTATGATACAATCACTCTCTAATTAATTAAGGAAAATGCTTAGCAAACACATGGAATTCTTATTCCTAAGGGGGAAAGATTCAGCAACGCTAATGTTGCAATAGCAACGAAGTTGATTCAAAGATTTCATACAAAGTGTACCTAATGTTACCACAACGTAAAAATTCTTTGAAATACTACAAGGTCCAACGTGAAATGCTAATTTAAAGAAAGCCCGGTACAATCTTTCTCAAGAATATCATACGGATTTTTCCTTAATCCGGGTATGTTAAGACTATCCCTTTTTTCTTTTGGCATGATCCAAGTAACGATACGTAAACGTAATCCTATTCCATAAGTGGTTCTACTCTTAGCAGTTAAGGATGTCTATATTATTCATTCCGGTAAAGTGATATTCAAGCATGTCTAAGTATTTATCTAGTTCCCTATTGAGGTATTTGATAAAGATGTTAATATTTATAATATAATGATACACGTACATGCATCTTCATGCATTTACCACCGTGCTATGATCGGTCGGGCAGTTATCGCCGGTTGTGCAGTTATCTATCATTATTTACCACCGGTCGGGTAGTCATGCATTTACCACCGAGCTACAATCGGTCAGGCAGTCATGCATTTACCATCGTGCTATGGTTAGTCGGGCAGTTATCACTGATCAGTTGGGCAGTTATGCATCACACGATGTGGATAATAGTCTAAAAAAGAAGCATTATATGTAAAAGTATAGTAAGAATGCATATACGGCGGCACTTCAGAGACATGTTGATTCTTATATGTCTTTAATTAATGTTGATTTATTATTATGTTTCAGTTCCACCTTACATACTTAGTACATTATTTATACCGATGTCCTTTTGTTGGGAATGCTGCATTCATGCCTGCAGGTATAGATAATCAGTTTGACAGGCCTTCATAGTAGACAAGATTGGCATTGTCATTCAGTGAAGGATCGGTAAGAATCCACCTCATTCAGAGTGCAGCTGAGTGTATAAGTCATCGTGTCAAAGTTTTGCTACAGACCTATGGGTTGGTCGGTACCCTATCCTATTTGATGTCACATAATCTTAGAGGCTTTGTAGATAGAGGTTCATTTTGTACAGTATGTCAGAGGCCTTGACGGCCCATATGTATTCATGTTTTAAGAAAGATGGTTCATTGATACAGTGCTAGCCCACTTATAGATATACATTACAAGTTGTGGCCATATTGGCCAAAGATAATTACAAAGAAAAAACTAAAATGATGAGTTACAGAGTGGTTCACTCGGGCCAGTACGACACCGGGTGCCAGCCACGCCTCCTCAGGTTCGGGGCATGACAAAGTGGTATCAGAGCAGGTCGTGTCCGAGGAAGTCTACAAAGTGGTGCCTAGTATAGTGTTACTTATGGGAGTGTTGCGTGCCACATTTATAATTGAGAGGCTATAGGGAATTTAGGAAATGTTACCCTTATTTTGTTTCCAGATCGTCTATAGAGCCGAGTTGTAAGAAGTTAGTATAAAGTTTTTGTGAGATTTTGTATGCACCAGAGGTGCAAGTATTACAGTAAAGCTTTAAGGCGTAATACTTGTTAAAGGGAGGTTATGAATGAAATAGAAGATACAATGCGATATTTATAAGTAAGTAAGGTAAAGGTAAATAAGATTTGAGATACTCAAGTACGAAAGGTTGTGAATAGTCGAGACTGTTGATATTGTTTGGGTTTTAACTTAATTTACTGTTTAATGTAAAAATGATAATAATAATTAAATTAGTTGATGAAAATCTAAAAATAAGTGATCTATTTTTATGCTAGTCGTGGAGCAGTTGATGCTGTGAGTACGTAGTTTGAGGGTGAGACGTGAGCTAAAATAAAGCAATAATTGAACCGAGAGATAGCCATTTGGGGCCTCGAGCTGATCGACTTGGAGCCTCGAGGCCGAGTCTCGAACTTGGGCTCAAGCTATTGGGGGAAATCGTGGAAGGACTAACAGATGCAATAATATTAAAGGAGGCTCTTTATAGCCAATGATAAGCAATAAACAAGCAATGAATATGGACCAAGTATGAAAATAATAGGATAGAACAACAGTGTCGAGAGAGTATCTTAGAGAGAAAGAGAGAAAGTTATCATATATTTCATGTAGAGTCTTTGCAACAACATCAGTCCCTTACAAAATAGTTGGAATCCCCTTTATATAGAAGGGGAGAAGTATATACGGTAAGACACACATTAGCTGTAAAGGTGTGGAGATGGGACAGCTGAAATGATGCCTTGAGTAGGGCTCAGAATAGCCTGGATATGCTTTGTCAGACTTAGCCGTGTCTTGGGAACTCCTATTTCTGCTTCAGCCCCGATCAATATCCTCCCGAGGCCGGGTGTCGATGGGCCCCAAGGGAGAAGACTAGAGCGTATCTTTGCAGCCTTGAGGCTTTGAGTCGATCTTCCAAACTGCTTAAAAGACGGAAAATTGGATCCTCCGATTTTTCCGTACACAGATAGTCTCCGCGTTTACTAGATGGAAGTGAGAGGAAATTAATTTGATGACCAACTCTTCAAGTTCCCTGCGCCGATGTCATATTGGTGACACAACCTATGATGTGAGCCTTTGTAAAAACCGAGAAATCCCTTCGATTTGTCTTTTAGACATCATTCAATGCACTGCCAATTCTTGTTTCTTTAAGTGGCAGTACCGCATTTCAAGAATGCATTGATTGTGACCTACCAAAACTTCCTTAGAAGACATTGAAGACCGTGTGATTTCTTCCTATAAATGGACTAACTTTGATGCTATTTCCTTAGCTATGTGTCCTTTTCCGTTCACTCGTCCGTTGTTCTTCATCATCTTTTCACCATCTTCTTCTATTGTTAACTGCCATGTTTGGGGTTCATAGCCCTAAGGTCGTGTGGTAGTATTCTTATCGGCTGCATAGTGGCTACTTGCCTGAGCTTATCTAAGCCGATCAAGATTACACTGTCTCGACATTGCTGCTGTTGCTATTACGACTGTTATTACTACCGCTATTGACATGAGGCGATGACACACGGGGGGCCATCTTCCTCCATTTTTTAGGAAGTCGTTTGGACTATACACCACTGCTCATGAAGGGGCTCGTACTATACACCGTTGCTCACCTTCATTTCCTAGCCTAGCATAGCACTCCACCCTTGGCTGGTGGCTTGCACAACTTAATGCCCCAAGAAGTGGGTTTGAAGTAGCTATGCAAGCGGGGTCAACGCCTGCCAAGTTCATTGTCGGTTTGACGCTCTCTTGGTCGATGAGGTTCTTCGACCTTCGGCGGGCTATGGAATTTTTTCATCCCTTCCTGCTCCTCCTACTATCTTTTTCGTCTTCTCCTCTGAAGTTCTTATTTGAAGTGCTACTTTGAGGGACCAGGACGAGTTTGTTGAGGGCGTCCAAAGATGCTGCCACCGTGGGTATATCTTCGAGGGCAGGCTAGGTTTTTGATTTTTTGCTATGTATCCTATTTTGCCTTTTTGCTTCTGTGTAGGGACCCTTTGTAAGCTTTTGTAATCATATGTAAGGGTCCCTCGAGGGCTGTTGTAAGCAAATTCCCATAAATATAAATATATTTTTTGACTTCTGCCTTTGATGTTTGCTATATTTCTTTTGCTTTTTGTGAGGACCCTGCATGTATGCTTCTATTGCCAATCATCAACACTCGGCTCTAATGTGAGTATTTTTCTCGGCTTTTTTTGATAGAAATGACTCCTTTTTGAGCCCACTGTTGTTTCTCAGGCTGAGCTCGAACTGGTCCGATAGACCCGGGCCATCAGGACCCTCGAGTCTCATAGAGATAATACTTTGAGACTTAAAGTTCTTGATAGAGGTGTCTGAGTGAAGTTGGCTTAGGACGCCTGGAGATTTGCCTTGAACTTGTTGAAGATAACCCTCTTAAGACGCTATAGATAGGTATTAGATGATGGATTACTCAAATTTTGGCGGTGCCCTGAGGTCGAGCCTCTTTGGGCGGAGCTTCGAATATCCTGTTCCTCCCCTTGGGGGTTCCTTCGAGGTCATCTACTCTCTTGGGCCCCATAATGCTGTTGGTGGTTTTTATGGAGCCTAGCTTTATGTTGACAGAGGTCTTCGAGGTCCAGCATTGCCTCGGGATTAGAGATGGTGTTTGCTGGCTTCCTGAAGCCTAGCTTTACGTTGATGGAGGTCGTCGAGGTCGAATATTACCTCGAGACTAGCATTCGAAGCCATTGACCTCCTGAAGCATATCTTGGGTAGACGGGCCGTTTCCACGTATATATGGGGTCGCTTCCGCCTTTTGGGAGATCCACTTTTTAGATATTTCCTCCTATCTCGGCTTCGAGCCCTTCGTTACCTTAGTAACAGAGTATTTATGCAGGTTTCTTCTTTGGCGCCTCTGGTCTTGACATGGTTACGACTGCTGCTTTGGGGTCTGCTTGTCAGAGAAGGGAGAGCTCCGCTCCCAGTGCTCAGGATCCGCAAGAGTTTAACTTGAAGACTACGTCTTTGACAAGGGAAGATCACCTTGAGTTGGTAAGAAGAGACTGCGGATGGGGGGAAGAGGTAGTGCTATAGGTGCTTTCCCTGGACGAAGGTATTGCCGACCCTGCCAATGGGTTCCTGAATGTATATATGTATACCTTCACACTAGGACCTCTCGATAGGGTCGTGCTCAATTTTTGTGTAAAGTATCGGGTTACCTTGGCGTAGGTACACCCATCGTTTTGGCGAATCGTATTGATGATGAGATTTTTTCTGGAGAAGGCAGGGCTTGAATTCATACTTAGCCATCTCATCAAGCTGTATCAACCTTTTCGCCACCGAGGTCTTCTAACCTTGCGATGCTGTTCACCCACGCCTTTTGTTATTGATGATGATGAAGGCGAAGATTAGGAGTGGGCCAGTCGGTTGTCTAGGTCCGGACGGCTGACGTTATCCCTGTGGAGCTTATGCCATTTCTTGAAGAATGGAACTATATGCGTGAGTAGAGCGTCTTGTGCTTTCCCAGATTCGTTCATGTTGAAAGCTAATCTCGTAATCGCATTTCCTTCCTTTATGCAATGATTTTATGGGTGCCAGGCGAAGTTCCTGATCTACCTGGTTGGGTCCGGAAGCTAGCGACCCACTCAACCCGCAATGAGCGCAGGTGGCAAGCTACATCTTGGGGTAGGTGGGAAGCAAAACACCATGGTGTGTGTGCATATTGCTCGTCTCTTGTCCCTTGTTTATTTGGAGAGACGTTCTCCCCTTTTTATGTACTAACCTGGCTATTGTAGGTATTCGAGAGCCTTCGAAGGCGAGGCTGTGCCCCTCTAGAGAGGAAGAGGGGTTGCCGGCATTCGGGCCAAAGTATGACAGTGATAAGATGGAAATGTACTTGCATAGAGATGGCGCTTGTGGCGAGGTAATACAGGGTCAGGCTGTTGAGATGGGAACATCACCCGAGCCTATCGTGCCTGAGGTTACTGGTTTTGGAAAGGTTGCTCTTTCAAATGGTCGTGTTTCGATCGGGGCCGACTCTTCCGAGGCAGAGGGGGTAGATTGAAAGATATGAGCTCGGTCTTGGGGGAAGTCTTCCGACTTTATTTTGAGGTGAGCTTCATCGTAGGCCTCTTAAATTCGCGTCTTCCCTTTCTTACCGAGTTTTTCATTTTGCTGGCCTTTGACAGGCTTAGATCCGAGTTGCTCCGTCATGGGGCTAGGCTCTGGAAAGTTCTAGATGAGGGCAAATCCCTTAGGCTCCTTTGCAAGGAGAAGGAAACTGAGTTGGCATACTGGCGATATAAGGTGTATCGGAGCCTGAATTACGAGAGCTATTTGATGGAGCAGGTAATTTCTTGCCCTGGTTGGGTATGCATTTTGCTTTTTATCTTCTAAGGTTAATTCTTTGTCTATCTCAGCTGTAGAAAAAGAGGGAGGCCTTGGAGCATCTTAGGGGTGAGGACGAACAAATCAGAAATGACTGTACCGAGTTGAGAGCTCAGGCGCAGGTCCAAGCCTCAGAGGAGAAAGATGCATCGGCTAGACTTTCGACCCTCGGAGTCCATTACCGTTTAGCCCGTGCCAATATTTCAGTTCAAGTGGATATGATTGCGAAGCTTGAATCCGAACTTTCGAAGGTTAGGGCTGAGATCGTTGATGTTCGGGCCGAAGCAGTTGTGAACCGTATTAGGGCCGATCAGGAGATGACACTTCATTTGAAGGACGCTACTGATGGTCAAGCCAAGTTGAAGAGGGTCCTTGATCATGGAGAGAATATCTAAGAATATGCGCGTTGCAAATCTCGGAGAAAGGTTCTCGAAGAAATCAGTGCCAGGGGTTTTGTTCTCTCAGAAGATTTGGTGCGAGCGAGGGCGGACGAGTATGATTCTAGGTTACTCCTGTTCGATGCCGAGGAGACTGAAGATGAGGCCGATAGGCTGTAGCTCTCGCGAGCAGGACATAGACTTTTCCATCCCATACGTAGTACTTTTTTGAGTATGTTTGTAGATGGAGAACGTATTTTTCCACGTATGTACCTTAAAAGAGGAAAAAAAACCTGTTTGCGGCTTTTTTGTTCTTTTGTACCTTCTTTTGTTTTGCTTATGGCCAGTGGACTAGTTTCAGAGTTAGTGAGATTTATTAGATCCATGGTATGGCCCTAAGGCTCATTAGGTGGGCTCGGGGGCTCTTATGCACTCGGTAATTATGACATTTAGTGTAAGCAGGCATTCTGAGCACTTATGCTTTTGCCCAACTATTTTGGGTGGAGTCTCCGAGTTGGGTTTCGAATCGAGCTCATATATTCCTCGAGCTTTTTATGTTTGCATGGGCCGGTGGCCCTTATGTTTTAACTCTCTTGGATCCAGTCTCCGAGTCGGGCTACGACTCAAACTCAGTCGACCCTCAAGTTTTATGTTTGTATTGGGCGGGCAATAATGGCTCTTACGCCTTCGATTGAAGTGATATTTTATGTAAGCTGGCGACAGTGGCTCTTACAATTTTCCCTTAGGGGTGTGGGTGGCCTTGAGGCTCTATAGGCTGGCGATAATGGCTCTTATGCTTTACCCGTAGGCATATGTGCGGCCCTGAGGCTCGTTAGGCTGGCGACAATGGCTCTTATGCTTTGCCATTAGGTATATGTGCAGCCCTGAGGCTCGTTAGGCTTTATTTTCCTTTCGTTAAGGACTTTTGCAATGATTTTACCTTACCTGTCGTCAGTTCAGGAAGAACCACAATTTCCAGTCGTTAGCGGCGATATTCGAGCACCTCCTAAGGTTTGGCTCATAGGCCGAGTAGCTCGAAGCCTTATAATTTGGAGCTGAAATGGTCAAAGCTTTTTTGCCTGTTGAAGGTGGCCTGTTTAACCGGTTCTTTTCAAAGTAGATTCAAAGTAATGGCCTATGATTTTGTAGTGATGGTAGGGCGTCCTTGAGTCGCGTAAGTTTGGCTAGTGCCGCCGTATGACCGTAGTTATTTATCTTTGGCTGGAGCCATTTTTTGATCCTGAGTATAGTAGTTTAGGCGTCTATATCGAGGGTATGCCTTTTTAGAGGTCTTACAAATTCGATATATATCCTGAACTTCGACATTGATTTTATGCCTATAATATGGTCTTACAAAACTTTTCATGCCTTTTGAGGTCTTACAGTTTTTGATGATACTTGATGTAAGTATGATTCATTCCTTGCTTGAAGGTCTTACAGTTCGTGTTGTTGCTTTGTGCAAGTCTTTCAAGACCGAGTCTACCCGCTCAGGGTCTTATGGCCTCGGGTTTATTGTTGAATGGCGATTGACGATAGTCTCCAAGTCACTGAGTTTGTTTTCGCTTGAGGGCCGTTACTCGTGAGCTCGAGATTGCCTCATTGGGGGCTTACGACTTTGGAGATTCCGGCCCTGAGGTCGTGTGTATGTTGAGTTCTTTGACGCCAGTCTCCGAGCATTCAGGACGCTCTTTTTGGAGATAGTTAATGATTTTCATGTTGCCTCGTTGGAGGCTTTTAGTTTGGAGTTTTGACCCTGAAGTCATACGGACTGCCGAATTATCGACGCCAGTCTTCGAGTATTCGGGACGTTTACTGATGGAGAAATTGTTCTGGCGAAAAACATTGGGTTTTCTGTGGAGCATGAATCATGTTGGCAAAAATCATTCTTTGATTATTTGATACTAATACATGTGCCTCCGCCATCGGGGTGCAGTTTGTGCAGACATGGTTCATTCGGCTGTTTGGTCCGGTAAAGCATTTTCTCATCGGGATCCTACTTGACATCTCTTGGCTTTTCAGATTGGACGACCTTTCGAAAGGGCTTCCATCGGTGCTCTTGGCAAAAGAAGCCTTGAGGACCTGTTGGATTCCCCTCAGGTAGCATATGGGTGTTGCCTCGTTAAAAACCTTGCCGGCAAAACCCTCTTCGGGACAAAAATCTCGGTCGAAGGAAAATAGTGCAACAAATGTCTTTAAAACCTAAGGGTCTGCGGGCTGAGCGTGCATATTTGATCGCTTTGATCGAGTGCCTGTATAAAAGGATTAGTATGAAATATAAACTAAAAAGGGAGATGGGTATACCTTATCGCGAGATGCATTTGGCGACATTACGAGGTTTGGTTTGCCGCTGTTGTTTGCGGCGAGGACTCAGTACGGTTCCCCGCTGTGTTCAATCAGGCTTAGCCAAAGATGTAGTTTGATTGTCCTTAGGCTCTCTCCAGAGCGGACATATTGGCACCGGTACAGTGTCGTGCACTGTGAACATTTCCCTTGCAGTGTGTTGCTCCTATTAGACAGTTTTAATCCCATTTTTGTTAGGAAATTCATTATCTGGTGGAGGGTGAACGGTACTGCTCTCATGCAGTGTATCAACGGTCGCCCAAACAAGGAATTGTACCTCATGTCTCCTTCAATGATATGGAATTTGACGTCTTGAGTCGCACCGGCCACACTGGCTGGGAGAGTGATCTCTCCCTTTGTTGTCTTGCTTGCCATGTTAAATTTGTTGAGGACCCGAGTGGTGGGCACGATTTGGTCTACTAGTCCGAGCTGCTCTACTACCTTCGACCTGATAATGTCGGCCGAGCTACCTGGGTCAACGAGTACACATTTTATCTGAAATTTATTTACGAGGAAAAAGATTACCAGTGCGTCGTTATGAGGTTGAGACACGGTCTCGGAGTCCTCCTCGCTGAATATGAGGGCATCTTCAGGTACGTATCCCTGAGTTCGCTTTTCTCTGGTGATGAAAATTTTTGTCATTCTCATCATGGGCTCTTGAGGAGCATTGATCTCTCCTAATATCATGTGAATAACGTGTCGTGTCTCGTTTACATCATTCATCTTGGCTGCCTCATTTCCTCGGAACTGATTCTTTGCTCGGTCACTCAAGAACTCTCTAATATGACCGTTGTTGATTAACCCGACCACTTCTTCTCACAGCTGGTGACAATCCTCGGTCATGTGGCCATGCGTATTGTGAAATTCACATATTAAGTTATGATTCCTATAGGAAGGATCCAACTGTATAGACCTAGGCCATCTGGTATCCTTGATTTTGCCGATGGCGAACACTATGTCTGAAATGTCAATGTTGAAGTTGTACTCCGAGAGGTGTGGTGCCCCTATTGGCCTTGTGTTTCCGTCAAATCCGGCTTTGCTAATGAACCCTTGGGTGTTATGCCCTCGATTGACCGGTCGGTCATTGCGAGATGGGTTGCATCTCGGGGCGTTTCTCCTATCTTCGATGTATAACTGATACCTTTCCTTGTTCTACCTTGACTCTTTTGCTAAGAAACTGTTTGGGTATACTAAGCCCAAATGGGCTCCCAATTGGTCAGCCTCAACCCTAATCTTTGACTGATATCGGTTATGGACATTCGACCAGGTTACGGAAGGATACCTGATCAGATTTTCTTTTAGCTGGCGCGAGGCCATAGAACTCCGCTTGTTCAGGCCCTGAGTGAAGGCCTATACCGCCCAATCATCGGAGATCGGGGGCAGTTTCATTCGTTCCTTTGAAAGCGAGACATGAACTCTCACAGCATATCGTACTCCCTTTGCCTAATTTTGAATACGTTGGATTTCCTCGTTTCTACTGTGATGGCACAGGCCTGTGCCTTTATGAAGGAGTCTGCCAGCATGGAAAATGAGTGTATCAATTTGGGAGCAAGATTAGGGTACCACATCATGGCCCCCTTTGACAGTGTTTCCCCGAACTTCTTCAGTAAGACGAACTCTATCTCGTCGTCTTTTATGTCATTGCCTTTTACTGCGCACGTATAGGCGGCGACGTGCTCGTTAGGGTCTGAGGTCCCGTTATACTTTAGGAGTTCTGACATTATGAACTTCTTTGGGATGGGTTTCGGAGTCGCTTCCTCCGGGAACGGCTGCTGCACGAACTTCCTCAATTCTATGCCTTTTAGGACCGGGAGCGCACTCGGGATTTGGTCGACCCTGGAGTTATAAGTTTCTACTTTTTTGTCGTTGGCGGCTATCATCTTCTCGCCTGACTCAATCCTTCTAGAAATATCCTCCAACATTTTTACGATAGCAGGATCGGTCATCGAACCATTATTGCTCAGTCTATCCAGTACCTGTTCGGTTGGGGGAGTTGTTCTTGGTGCTACGGTGCTGGGAGTTTTTGGATGGCTTTGTAGCTGAGGGATAGCCAGCTGTTGTGCGTACAAAATTTCAAAGATAAGATGAACGGTAACTTCATGTTCTTCCCGAGATGGGGTTTTTTGGAATTCTTGTTGGTCGTCTTGTTGTATGCTTCTGTCGGTGCGTGAGGTTTCGTCGACCTGCTGTGCGTCTTGTGAACCCACATCTGCTGGAATCAGTCTAGTCTCGTCATGGAGGTTAAGTGGTGGCGCGCCGACTATCGGAACTGCTACACCATTTTCTCCATGGTTTTCGAGATTGTTGTTCTTAACTATGTTCACCGAGCCAGACATTTTGACCTACAACCGAAGATCTTGGAAAAGAAGAAGTGTAAATGATAACTTGCGTTATGTGACGAAACTAGCAAGAAAATAATCACTATTATTTTTAGCCCCACGGTGGGCGCCAAACTGTTTACCGTAAAAATGGTAATAACAATTAAATTTGTTGATGTGACTCTAAAAATACATGATTTATTTTTATGCTAGTCGTGGAACAGTTGATGCTGTGAGTGCTTAGGTTGAGGGTGAGACGTGGGCTAAAATAAAGGAGTTATCGAACCAAGAGATAGCCGTTAGGGGCCTCGAGCTGGTCGACTTGGGGCCTCGAAGTTGAGTCTCAAGCTCGGGCTCTTGCTATCGGGGGAAATTTGGGAAGGACTAACAGATGCAATAATATTAAAGGAGGCTCTTTATAGCTAATGATAAGCAATAAACAAGCAATGAATATGGAACAAATATGAAAATAATAGGATAGAACAACAGTGGCGAGAGAGTATCTTAGAGAGAAAGAGAGAGAGTTATCATATATTTCATGTAGAGTCTTTGGAGCAACATCAGTCCCTTAAAAAATAGTTAAAATACCCTTTATATAGAAGGGGAGACATTTATATGGTAAGGCACACATTAGATGTAAAGGTGTTGAGATAGGACAACTGAAATTACGTCTCGAGTAGGGCTCAGAATAGCCTGGCTATGCTTTGCCAGACTTAGCCGTGACAGATTTAGCCGTGTCTTGGAAACTTCTATTTCTACTTCAGCCCCGATCAATATCCTCCCGAGGCCGGGTGCCGATCCCGAGGGAGAAGACTCGAGTGCATTTTTGCAACCTCGAGGCTTTGAGTCGATCTTCCGAAATTCTTAAAAGATGGAAAATTACAGAAGAGAACCTAGTGAAAATTTGTAAATATCTAAGAGTTAACATTCGAGGACGAATGTTTTAAAGGGGGGAAGGATGTTACATCCCATACTTTAATATTAGGATAAGTTGTAGTAATCCATATGAGCTTAAAGGGACTAAGACCATTCATGAGATTATAAAGGATTTGTGAGTATGTTATTATAAGACCCCCTAAGTTTAACAACATTGATATCGTTATATGCATTTGATATGGTATTTTGAGTGGAACATTTTTGAAAAACAATATTAAAAAATATGATTTTATATAGTTATTAATATTACTACTTCAAATATGCTTTAAATTATACAAATAATATAAGAAAGTTTATGAAATTTTCGTTATTGTAAAGATAGAAATTATTTTCTCACAATAAAATAAGGTTATCTTTTTACCATTTTAAGAATTAAGCGTACGAAAGGCCTAAGTTAAGTCAAATTGAAAAATTTCATAATAGGCTAAAATTTCAAATGAGTTCGCACAAGTCCACACTTTGGACGAGCATATATAAATATATATAACTTTTTATATGATGAACAACATATTGAATGAAAGGTCTTTGATTCTAGTTTCTAACGCTTTAAACCATTTGTTATTTGGACATTCCAACACAAAGTTATGATCAAATTATCAAAGGCTGGCAAAATGCGATCTCGTGGCAAATTCAGCGATCGCAAAATCATTATGTGGTCGCATAATTGATCTGCGACCGCAAAAATGGTCGCAAAATGGACATTTCTGGGCACCAGTTTTGTTGTGCATTATGCGACCCACATACTAATTGTGCGGTCCATTATGCGACCGCAGAACCGAGTTCGGAGGGTTAATTTTCCTATTTTCATAACCTGATCCCACTTTGATATATAGGCTTTGGGGCTTCATTTGGGGTGATATTCTGTTGATTTTTGAGAGAGGTAAGAGAATTTTAAAGAGAGAAGGAGGGAGCCTAATATTTTAACTATTCAATATTTTATCAATATTATAGAATCAAGGAAATCAATCACAAGATCTTCACCTAAGAGGTAAGGTTCTATACACTAGTCATTAATTTTGAGTTTGGGGTATAAGATGGATTACTGAGGTCTGATTTTTGGGTACAATAGTATTATGTATACATGCATGTAGAAATAAGTTTTGTGGGAAAATTGTTGAACACAAATAAGTAAAGATTGGGTTGGGTAATGAAGAAAATATTGTAAAAGTGCTTTGAAATAAAGATGCACAACTAATGTTAGATAAAATGCTCAAATAAGCCGAAACCATGAATATCTTACTAATTTATATTCAATTTTGTTATGTCTCAAAGCAGATTTGGATTGCTAGAAGTTTCGGAACGTTGTAGTAACTTAACGAAAGCTTAACAAGTTATGTTGGCTAAACTTTCTCTCTTATAATCGCATTCCATAAATGTTTTCATAAGTTCAAGTATGGTTGGATCAAAGTTTGTAAATCTTATATTTCGGGTTATTACCCATAAATTCGCCTATTCCGAATTGAGACTTACAAATAAAGATATATATATTCTAAGTATGAGTTGCGTATTAAAATGTTACAACATTAAGTCACGTTTCAAATAAAGGCTAGTATGCGAAAACGTGTGAGAAAACTCGATATGGTTGATACTCCTAATTGCTCTTATGTGTACCAAATGTATTTGATTGATTGTGCCTAGTTGTTGGTAATCTATAAAGATGTTTGAAATAAATTAAATGAATTTATGTTGTAAGAATATATGTGCAAGATCTGTTTCAATCCTTTTAATATGCTATTTTGTCAAATGAGAATATGTGAAGAATGTGAAACATGTGCTAAATTGCCTAGACTTCAAGTCGAGTTTGATTTGAGATTGTTATGCCAAAATGTGTGAAATCCTCTTTATGCTTACGACTTATAATTGCTCTCGTATGTGCCTATTATCTTGAATTGAAAGGTTAAATGTTGAAAGTGAAAATAATGTGAAATGTGGGGGAAAAGAGCTTGAGTTATGAAATGTGGCCTAGTGCCAAGTATAATGTGATAATTGTGGCCCCAAGTACCGATGAAGTGATATATGTGAAATAAATGTAAGATGAGATGATTGATGAAATATGAAAATGTCTTGGTGAGAGGGCCTAGCCGATCGGGCCATGATCGGACGCCATGCTGCACACATGGTGGTACTGTGCTGCTATTGAAACTGGAAAGTGAGAATGAAATTATGATTCAGATACATGTCTCAAATGAGGCAACCTAGCTGATCGGGTCGCGATCGGACTCCGCGCAAGAAAGCGGTGGTATTGAGGATGATGATGTAACAATATTAATTGTCTCCAAGGGAGATGACCTAGCCGGTCGTGTCGTAATTGGACTCCGTGCTAATATTCACGGTGGAATATGTATATGTATATATTTGCACATAAATTGTGATTGAAATTAGGAGTTGGTTGTGATGTGCATATTGTGAACAATGGTATTGTAAGTTGTGGTGAATCGGCGTTAAGTATCTTCTATCCAATAATAGTATTGTCTTCATATCCCGAGTTTCGTTTTCACCATATGAGCTTTCATATATTGAAAAATTGTTATGCTTATCTTGGCCTTTGGATATTATTGATTGTTACTTGTTGTTTACATGGCTGTCGTTTCTTATATTGGCATTCTATTTTTAAAGAGTGCTTTTAGCTATTCATACTAGTACTATTCGACAATACTAACGACCCTTTTTACGGGGGTGATGCATCTTTAATGGATGCAGGTGGTTCCATAGTAGGCGACTGTGATCAGTGATAGCGGCACACTCCTTTTAGCTAACTTTGTGATCCCCATTTCATTTCGGGGTCCAGTGTCATTTGGTTATCATATACTTTGTATTTTGAGGTATAGCCGGAGCCTTCTTGCCGATATTTCCATATTATTGTTCAATTGTATTTAGAGGCTCCGTAGATAGGTTGTGGGGTTTTGTTTGGTATTGGAAATTTGTATTTGACAAATATCTTTTTCTTCATATTTATTAAAATTGTAATATTTTGGATATTATGGCTGAGACTGCTAATGGAAACAAAATGGAATTGGTTAATGAAATATTTACAAAGTATGATAGATGGAGTTAATCTCCTCTTTATTCATGAATTAGTTTGGGTAGAATGAAACCCAACGGGTTTGCTCAGTCGGGTTTACTCGATTGAGCGCCGGTCACACTCTTTGATTTTCGGGGCTTGACAAATTAAGTATTAGAGCCTAAGGTTTTAAAGTGTCCTAGGACGTCTCGAAGCCGTGTCTAGTAGAGTCCTTCTTATTGGCATGTTTTCGACCACATCTATAAGTTGGAGCCTATTCGAACATTTAGAAATTTCACCCTTCTTTGATACTCCATATCGTGTGGTAGAACCCAAGATAAGGAGCTAATATCCTCGCTATGTCTTATTCTTAAAATGAGAATCTTGAAACTATAATCCATGAGTTTGAAGCAGTAAAGAGGGAATGACCCCACCATTGAATCTGAGAGAGATTGCCCAAGAGTTTGTTAGGAGAATGTATCGAGCCATGGAGGGATTGGTAGAACCTGTTGCTACGGGAAATGCCCTTTTCCCTTTCAATGTCAATGCACCACTAGATCATGTAGCATATCAGTATGTTATCAACGTACGTTAGGGATGTGTAGTCAAGGGGTATCGATTATGCTATTTCCCTATCAACCTAATGTCACCGGGTAAGTCACTCCTTTGTGCATCAATATGAACAATACAAAATTTCTACTTGTTGTATATGTACATCCTTATTGAAGAGCTCTCATAAACATGTTCTTAACAAGATGTTGAATCACAAAACATTGCATGCACCTACTCTTTAAACGAGACGCATTATTCGTGAATCCACTCTATTACAAATTCTCCTATTTATATCCTCTTGTGGAATTGAGTTCTATAGATATGTCTTTTAATTGAGTTATAACTCTAGGATTAATACTTCCCACTTGCTTTCCTAAATTCTCAACAAGGGGCTATACCTGATAAATTTCTTACGGAATCTTTTTATCTAAGTGGACAACGTCTGCTCACTTGTGCCTATGCATGCACCGTTGTAAAGTTTACCTATATGGTGTCAAGTTCCATGTAAAGCATCTCAGTGTTGCGATCCTTCTCGAGTCACTATTTTTCTCACTGGTGTATATGGCTTCTATGGTTTGAACAATAACTTTACTCTCTTGCGAGTATCATGAAACCTTTTCACTGTCTAGTAACATGAGAGAATATCTCACCTTCTATCATATGTCTACATGTCGATGGTCTCTTTTATGTATAGAATTTCTCAGAAATTTGAGATTTTATTTACAAATCTGCCATAGGAAGATCTTTTTGGTTTCCCATCTCAGTATGACTTTCATGTCCTCTTAGATTATTCCACAATAAGTAGCTCACGTTGTTCCTAGTATTGTGGTTGCCCGTGACGTGGTAGTGTATTGTAGTTTGGGAGTTAGTATAGCAGAAGCATGTCACGCTCATAACAAATGTTTATCTTCTCTTTATACCTCCACAACATGCGCTAATTGTGTTCCTTAGTTAGTGAATTCATTGTGCTAGTTTCCAACACCTGTTCGATAACCATGAGAGAACGTGTACTTCTATGTGTTACTATAACAGTTCCTTTCTCATAAGGAGCCTCAATAGGCTCTCCGTCAAGACCAAATGCACATTTGGGGGCTATCTTAGCACAACACCTACTTCTCATATTTTCTTGTCTTTCATTAGCATCTGGGTACTTCTCAAGTCAAAATCCATGGAGAATTCAACATGAACATTTGCAGACTTTCCATGATTATTTTATACTGTCTCATTGGGTTTGGTTGTCCTTACACACTCGACTTCTAGAATTATTGACTATGTCATTGTCATGTGCGGGGAGTTTTGCTACCCTTGGTATTCCACCTCTCTAGGTGGATAGGAGTGTTATTTGTCTTTCTCGGAAGCATCTTGTTATCCATTAGAACCCCTCTAACCAATACATGATTTCATCCCAATATTAAGATTTCCTAGCTATGTGGTTTCACTCGTGAAAGGTTGAGATTAGATGGCTTTAGAGTTTTGCACATATTATGAGCATATTGATTTGGAAGACAAGTTGTCATATCTTTAGTTCTCTCATATAGGATAAATTATTAGGAAGGGTTAAGCTATTTGAAATATGATAATATCATAAGTGTTCAACTTCTTTTCATTATCATGGGCTTATGGCATAGATTCCTTGTGTTAGTTAACGTTAGGAGTGTAATTCAACTTCATGTATTTCCTTTAAAATCCCTACCGCATCCATATTGCAAGAATCTTACCATTCGTAGCTAAACAAACTTTTCTTACACTCAAGGAGGCAACCGATGTAATATACTTGACCATTTCTCCTTAGAGCTTACAATTGTTGGGAAAAGCATATATGGAAAGGAACAATTGTTACTATCCCTTGCATAACTTGTTGGCTCCCAAAAATAACTAATGCTAGCATCGATCCTCCCGATCATGCTTCCCATGCATCTCATGTCTAGAAAGACCCAGTTCTTTTAGATCTCAAGATCACGTACATGGTTCCCACCTTATGAATACGTTCTAGTTACCTATATGCTCCATTTATCTAATAGTTGATGTCGTCACAATGATTAACCATGTCAGTATTATTGGTAGTAATCTTCGTGTCTCTTAGCATATAACCTAATGAAATACTCTACTCAGCACATTAATGGATTCCTGAATAATTCCAGCCTGATCTTGTACTCCGTTGCTCCTCATTGTATTAAATCTACTGGGTATTGAAGGTTCAAACATGTCAAAGAGGAAGCATCCCCGTGTGATCACATATATTCGATAGGTAATTTTTATGGTCATTTTATGATAGCATATCTTAGAGTAATTGTTGAAGGTCATTAAAGGTTTAGCATGGGTATTCGCGTAGAGATTTAGAGTTCAAGAAGGTGACCGAGCTATTCTCAATATTTTCTCCCTGAAGATGTTACGTGAATTGATAATGAAGGTGAAATAAGTGTAGTTCACATTAGTCCGCGCTATTAGTATGATGTTTCCTCATCGTTATTCTCCATGTATTCTGTGTTTTCATATGTCTATGTCCAAGAATGGAGTTGGAAATTACTTGTGCATCATTTCAATGGAAATTACTGAAGGTGGAGGTAATGGATAGTTGGCCTATGAAGGATATCTATTTGTCATCCTTGTTAGGTAAGTTTGGGGTGGAGATTGTTTCCGCGAATGTGTTATGGTGAAGTCTATAAGTATAAGAGGCCACATAGAAGGCCAAGAGTGTTTTGGAAATAAAGTATTTTCTCTTGATTGTATAACAATTGGTTTTGACTTGAAAGGTACCTTCTAGGTGTTATGGTTTAAAAATGCGCAGTTCATGTCCAGGTATCCTTATGATAATGTAGTGCTTGTAATGCTGAGATTAGTATTATTGATATGTACATTGTGGTGCTTTGTCGAGTTGTGGATGAGTTGTTAGGATGGTTTTAGTGGTTCTCTGGCAGGTGGACAAGACTAGTTACAAAGGAGATACTGTCGAAATTTCTGAAAAACATTTGGGAGTTAGTCAAAATTTAGGGACTTGAGGTATGTGAGAAAAGAGATATATTATGTTAAGTGCTTGGGGTGGACACTACTCCTAATTCGAGGACGAATGATCCTGGGGGGGGAGAATGTAAGGCCCCGAAAAATTTNGATAATTATAATATTTTACGTGCTATTAACATGATGGACATCAATTGGATTTGTTAAATAATTGTAAAAGTCTTATAATAAGTAATTTGGGGTCTAAGGAAAGGCCTATGTCAAAGTCAAATTGGAAAATTTCATAATAGGCTAAAATTCCAAATGAGTTTGCACAAGTCCACACTTTGGACGAGCATATCTAAATATATATAAGGTTTTATGTAATTAAAAACCTATGAAATGAAAGGTCTTAGAGTCTAGTTTCTAAATCTTGAAACCGTTTGTTATTTGGACATTCCTACACAAAGTTATGATCAAATTACCAAAGGCTGGCAAAATGCGATCCCGTGGTAGATTCTACGATTGCAAAATCATTATGCGGTCCGCATAATTGATCTGCGTCGGCAAAAATGGTCACAAAATGGTACAGTGTAGCCCAATTTTGGGCACTAGTTTTCCGGTGTATTATGCGACCAGCATACCAATTATGCGGTCCATTATGCGACCACAGACCCGAGTTCAGAGGGTTAATTTTCTTATTTTCATAACCCAACCCCACTTTGATATATAGGCCTTGGGGCTTCATTTGGGGCGATATTCTAATGATTTCAGTGAGGTAAGATAATTTTAGAGAGAGAAGGAGGGAGCCTAACATTCTAATTATTCAATCATTTATCAATCTTCAAGAATCAAGGAAACAAATCACAAGACCTTCATCTAAGACGTAAGGCTCTATACACTAGTCATTAATTTCGAGTTTGGGGTATAATATGGGTTATTAAGGTATGATTCTTGGGCATAAGAGTATTATGTGTACATGCATGTGGAAATAAAGTTTGTGGGAAGATTGTTGAACATAAATAAGTAAAAATTGGGTTGGGTAATGAAGGGAATATTGTAAAAGTGCTTTAAAATCAAGATGCACAACTAATGTTAGATAAAATGCTCAAATAAGCCGAAACCATGAATATCTTCCTAATTTGTATTCAATTTTATTATGTCTCAGAGCAGATTTGGATTGCTAGAATTTCCGGAACGTTGTAGTAACTTAACGAAAGCTTAACAAGGTATGTTGGCTAAACTTTCTCTCTTAGAATCGAATTCCATAAATGTTTTCATAAGTTCAAGTATGGTTGGCTCAAAGTTCATAAATCTTACATTCCGGGTTATTACCCATAAACTCGACTATTCTGAAATGAGTCTTATGAATAAAGATGCATATATATATATATATATATATATATATATATATATATATATATATATAT
>MU691482.1:27825-55819 GCA_026770625.1 Nicotiana glauca
TAAAATATTATGACTTTGAGTCATGTTTCAAATAAAGGCTAGTATGCCAAAACATGTGAGAAAACTCGATATGGTTAATACTCCTAATTGCTCTTATGTGTACCAAATGTATTTGATTGATTGTGCCTAGTTGTTGGTAATTTATAAAGTTGTTTGAAATGAATTAAATGAATTTGTGTTGTAAGAATATATGTGCAAGATGTGTCTCAATGCTTTCAATATGCTATTTTGTCAAATGAGAATGTGTGAAGAATGTGAAACATGTGCTAAACGGCCTAGACCTCAAGTCGAGTTTGATTTGAGATTGTTATGCCGAAATGTGTGAAATCCTCTTTATGCTTACGACCTATAATTGCTCTCGTATATGCCTATTATCTTGAATGAAAGGTTAAATGTTAAAAGTGAAAATGATGTGAAATGTGGGGGAAAAGAGCTTGAGTTATGAAATATGGCCTAATGCCAAGTATAATGTGATATTTGTGGCCCCAAGTGACGATGAAATGATATATGTAAAATAAATTTGAAATGAGATGATTGATTAAATATGAAAATGTCTTGGTGAGACGGCCTAGCCGATCGGGCCATGATCGGACGCCATGGCCCACACATGGTGGTACTGTGCTGATATTGAAACAGGAAAGTGAGAATGAAATTGTGATTGAGGTACATGTCTCAAATGAGGCGACCTAGCCGATTGGGTCGTGATCGGACTCCGCGCAAGAAAGCGGTGGTATTGAAGATGATGGTGTAATAGTATTAAATGTCTCTAAGGGAGATGACCTAGCTGGTCGGGTCGTGATCGGACTCCGTGCTAAGATTCACGGTGGAATATGTATATGTATATATTGGCACAAAAATTGTGATTGAAATTGGGAGTTTGTTGTGATGTGCATATTGTGAACAATGGTATTGTGAATTTTGGTGAATCGATATTAAATATCTTCTATCAAATAATAGTATTGTCTTCATATCCCGAGTTTCATTTTCATCATATGAACTTTCGTATATTGAAAAATTGTTATGTTTAACTTGGCCTTTGGATATCAGTGATTGTTACTTGTTGTTTACGTGGGTATCTTTACTTATACTAGCATTCTATTTTGAAAGAGGGATTTTAGCTATTCATACTAGTACTATTCGACAGTACTAACGTCCCTTTTGCTAGGGGCGCTGCATATTTAATAGATGCCGGTGGATCTCAGTAGGCATCATTGATCAGTGATAACGGTACACTCCTTTCAGCTAACTTTGTGATCCCCACTTCATTTCGGGGTCCAGTGTCATTTGGTTATCGTGTACTTTGTATTTTGAGGTATAGCCGGAGCCTTATTTCCGGCATTTCCATATTATTTTTCAATTGTATTTAGAGGCTCCGTATACAGGTTGTGGATGGTGTTTGGTATTGGAAATTGGTATTTGACAAATATCTTTTTCTTCATATTTATTAAAATTGTAATATTTTGAATATTATGGTTGAAACTGCTAATGGAAACAAAATGGAATTGGTTAATGAAATATTTACAGAGTTCATCTCCTATTTATTCATGAATTAGTTTGGGTAGAATGAAAGCTAACATGCTTGCTCAGTCAGGTTTACTAGGTTTAGCGCCGGTTGCGCTCCTCGGTTTTTGGGGCGTGACAAACTTGGTATCAGATCCTAAGGTTTTAAGTGCCCTAGGATGTCTCGAAGCCATGTCTAGTAGAGTCCTTCTTATCGGTGTGTTGTCGACCACATCTATAAGGTGGAGGCTATTCGAACATTTAGGAATTTTACCCTTCTTTGATACTCCAGATCGTGTGGTAGAACCCAAGATTGGGAGCTAATATTCTCTCTCTGTCTTATTCTCAGAATGAGAAATCCTGAAACTATAATCAACGAGTTTGAAGCAGTTAGGAGGGAATGACCCCACCATTGAATCTGAGGGAGATTGCCCAAGAGTTTGTTAGGAGAATGTATCAAGCCATGGAGGGATTGGCAGCACCTGTTACTAAGGGGAGTGCCCTTGGAGAAGCCTTCGAACTCTGGAGACCCCATATAGCATAGAAACGGTTG
Source organism: Nicotiana glauca (assembly GCA_026770625.1). Classification (NCBI taxonomy): domain Eukaryota; kingdom Viridiplantae; phylum Streptophyta; class Magnoliopsida; order Solanales; family Solanaceae; genus Nicotiana; species Nicotiana glauca. The sequence continues at coordinate 29,879 of MU691482.1, forward strand.
GGTCCTCCCAAACTCTGTGCACCATCCCTAGCTGCACCACGTACTGTGGGTTCTCTAGTGCCTCGAGATGGAGGAGATATTGCAAATGTAGTATCTGCAGAACTGGCTAGTTGTGCCGCACCCCTACGCATGATCTAGGGGGACGAATGGCAATCCCTCTGAATGTGACCCTTCATACCACATACGTAGCATATGGTTTTGTCCATGAAGTAGGCCCCAAAGTACATCTTCCCAGACCTAGGGCATGGGGGCTTCTACTACTACTGGAATCTCCCTCCAGGCAGACCCTGTTGGTAGGATCCCTTGTTGCCCTGATTGGGCCTAAAATGGCTCCACTAATGCTGACTAGGCCGTGATGGATGTGCATAAATTGATGATTGAGCATAGGACTGGGATGGCCCTGACAACTCTCCCCTATATGCTGACCTGCCATCACCACCACCACCACCAGAAGAACCACTAAAGTTTCCTGCGAACCGGTCCTTGTTGCTACCGTCTCGCTCCATTCTATTCTTTAATTTGTGGGTATCTCTGACTTGAGAAAATGCCACCATATTCCTATAATTTATATAAAAATTCAAGGCAACTATCGTAATCTCATTAATAGCCAAGGGGCTGAGGCCCTGCACAAACCAGCGCACTCTAGCCTCCATAAAGGGAAACATGTAGATAGTATACTTGGAAAGGTGTGTGAACCTCATATGATACTCCCACACACTCATGCTACCTTATTTCAGGATCTCAAACACAGTGGCACGGGATTCCATAGTACCGGCAAGCAAGAAATGATCAATAAAAGCATCGGCAAACTCACACCACCTCATTGGAGAGCTCCCCTCCTCACGGGACTCCTCCCATATCTCAAAATAAGAATAGGCCACCCCTTTAGGAGGTAGGAGTCCAACTACACTACCTTCTTAGTATCACACATAACTCGGAGAGTCCGTACTTCTCATCAATAAAGTCATGGGGTTCCTCCTTGGGGTTAGTACCCGTGAACAATGGAGGATCCAACTGAAGAAACCTATTGACCCTGGAACTAGCAGAATACCCTTAGTGGCTGGATGAAGTAGGTGCAACATTCGATCTCTGGGCCTGGAAAGCCATTATCTTAGCCAACATTTTAATGGATCCTCTGAGGTCCCCGTCAGAAACATCGGGACTGGAAGCTGGGACTGGAGGTGTAACTTGAATATCGGTCTGGGGTGGAATAGCTGCACCCTCAGTAGGAGTAGGAATTGATGCAGTCTGTGTAGGAGTAGTAGAATTAGGTGGTGTATTAATTGGGGGAATACTCTCATCCCTCTGGTGCTCACCCGCATTATCAGGTATAGAGTCATCTGCCACTCCAATGGGGTGGAATTGGCTCCTTGGCCAGTTCTTGCTTTATTCCTAGGCACCATATACTGAAAATTAGAGCAATGCATGAGTTAGAGGAGGAATAGTCTTACAAATGAGTAATTAAGAGTCTTAAGCACTTTGAGTTTTCTTCCACAATTTGGCATAATAACTTTCATTTGGATCACGACTTGAAGTCATAATATTTTAATACACAACCCATACTTTGAACACATTCTCGAATGATAACATAATATTACAAGACCGTTCGAAACATATTTTCAACACATATCTTTAAATACAAAGCTTACTCGGAATAGTCAAATTTATAAAAAATAACTCGGGACATGAGAAATAAGGAATTTGACCATCATACTTGAGACTTATGAGAACCACATGGGATTCAATTCTAAGAGAAGTTTATCCAACATACCTCGCTTGATTTTCCTTAAATTACTACAATGCTCCGAAAATCCTAGCACTTCAATCTATTTAGAAACATAACGAAATTGAACCATAATTAGGAAGATACTCTGGGTTTCAGCTCATTTGAGCATTTTATCAAACACTAGGTGGGCATCATTTTATCAAGGTTCTCCTATGGTAGATTCCTACATTTCACAACCCAATGTCTACCCTTTGAGCTCAACAACCTTCCCACAGCTTGGTTGGTAAATGCATGCATAGATAACACCCCCATACCTAAGAACCACATTTCCCATTCTACCCTAATCTCGGAATTGCAGACTAGGGTATGTAACCTTACCTCTTCGGTGAAGACCTTGTGAGTTTTTCTTGTTGAATTTCAAAGCTTGAGCAAGGGTTGATGAATAAAGTACTTGGGGCATCCTCATACCTCTCTAAAGCACTCCCCTCACTCTAAAATTACAGATTTTTGCCTTTTAAGCGAGACCCAATGGATTTTAATAAAATGGGGTCGGGTTATAAAAATAAAAAAATTGACTCTCTTAACTCAACTCCGTGGTTATAAAGTGCATTGTAGATCATGTCTGCAGCCCGCAAAGTGGATAAACAGTCACAAAAACTAGGCTGACCTGGTCTAGTCTATGGCCAAGTCTGCGGACCACATATCAACTATGCTACCGCAAAATGGACCACAAAGTCTCCCTCCAAAAATCTTCATGTTGGTTCTGCTACGGATGTGCGGCCCACGAAATAATTATGGCGTCGCATAGTTGACCATAAAATAACCTACAAAATTAGCCCATTTCTCTGCTTTTCTCCGCGACGTATCTGCGGCTCGCGGACTGGTTCTGTTACAATTTTTCTTCAACTCCTCGATGCACTTTATAACCCAAAAAGTCTATACCACGACGAGCTTGAGTTTCTATATTCATCAAACACATAAGCCTGCCTTGGCATCACAAAACCCTTGGTTCTAGGTGAAATTTTACAGGGCCTTACACTAATCCAACCCGCTAGGTAAGCCAACTAATAAGTAACATAGTCTAAGCCACAAACATTGAATAAATTTTGAAATAAAAATTCGGAAATTTAATACACTATTCATAAGGACTGATAGTACAAATCATGAGCGACTAAGAATATGAATACAACTCTGATTTGAGGAAAGATACATCATCTATTTGAAATTTACATAAAATAAAGTATAAGTCCTAAACCACCACGAACGATTGTTAGAAGTTCTAGTCTTGACTACCATAAAGAGTACTGTTATGGAAGGGAGATTCCAGCTCAAACATCCCCCAAGAACACATATATCTGAGCCCCCACCCTCGTCCTTTTGCTATAGCACATAGTGCAAGATAATCATATTAGTAAAAGCTTTAACATTAGAATTCAGTTTTACATATTAATAGCACAATAAATTTTAGAAACCATACTTGTTTCACATGTTCGAATGTAGTTCATATTTTCATCAGTAGATGTATGAAATGGAATATCAGCTTGCATTTTTTGAGTAGCAGACATGGTGGAATTAGACAACCCTAAAGAACATATATATCTAAGCCCTCGCCCTTGGTCCTTTTCTATAGTACTAGGTGAAATAAATATATATTTGTTATTTGACTTAATAGAGGATCCCACCTCATTTTCGTTCTTTAATGACTTCATATTAAACCTACAAAAAAACCACAAGGAAAATCAAGACATTATAAAGATAATTTACTAACCAAAAACAAATCATGTAAACATAATGGATAACAATGACATACTAATGCATAATGAAATACTTCACCTCTTCGTTCTTATTCATTTATTTTATGTGTGATTTTCTATATCTATAATACCATCATCTATTTGTTGCATAATATCATAAGAATCACTATCACGATCCAAAATCTAATTAGTCATGATGGCACCTAACCCAACCCGCTAGGTAAGTCAAATGATAGGCAACACAATTCAAATAGGATAACAGGAATCAATAAATTAAATAACTGAGCTTTCTACACAAAATCCCAAGGATTGGTATTGCAAGTTATGAGCTTCTAAGACTTAGAATTTACAAAGCTAGTACAAAATAAACACAGTATCTTTTCCAAATATACATAAGCAGATTTATAAATCTAAAGCTACCAAGAACAAGAGGCAGCTACAACTACAGCGCAGATATATCTTTAGTGCCAGCTCCTACCATACACAATAACATCAGGTCCAAAATCTACATGCAAGGTGCAGAAATATAGTATGAATATAACCGACTCTATATAGTCAATAAGTAACAAATCTAAGCTTAGGTTGAAAGCACTGGAAAGCTCGAAAGAAGGTCAGTGTCCAACACCAATAGTGAATATTAACTCGTAATAATATAATGGAAGCAATAAATGTAATAACTCAAAAGATATTATTCTGTAAACCCCTGTAAAAATATTACCTAAAACCTGAGGTTTTGTGGTGCCAAGGTAGACTTATGTATTGATAATTGTAGAGATTCTTCATCAGTGTGTTGGGGAGTTGAAGAAACTTTTTAGCAAAGCAGGGCATTTTTTGCAGTCAATTCTGCGGTCAAAGAACTGGTTTGTGGACCGCAAATCTGCACTAAGTGAAGCAGAGAGTTGGGAAAATTTTGGAAGTTATTTTGCGGTCAATTATGTGGACACATAATTGTTTTGCGGACGCATATCAGTCGCAGAGGTCACCATGAGAAATTTTGAAAAGAGGTTCCACTGTAGACTTATATCCCAAATTGGCCACCTTCGACGAAACTCATTTTCTTTGATTCGTTTACCCTTTAACCTTCACAACACTTATTTATCGCTTATTATAAATGTGATAAATGCTTATAACCTCAAGATAATCTCATCCCCGAGTCTACATTAGTTATCTGAAAAATAGAACTTTAACGTACAAAAACATGAGAAGTAACATCCTACCCCATTAGAAACATTCGTCCTCGAATACTTAACTTCTCGGGATCTATATTAATTTTAGCAGAGTCGTCTTTGTAACAGTACTACTATCAACCCTTTCAGTAGAATACTCAATAATTCAATGCCACATAGGATAACAATCATCAATAACGATAATTCCCTCACACGACCAATGACAATAACTAATACAAGAAGCCATACACGTAACTTAAGGTTGTGATATCTAAGTCGGATCCTTCTCTGGAAGAGGAAATAAGTGAGGATACCTAAACTTCATGTCTTTTTCGACTTCCCAAGTCATTTCTTCTACATTGTTGTTTCTCCAAAGTACTTTCACCGAAGCTACGTCTTTAGTCCTCAATCTCTGAACATGTCTGTCTAATATAGTAATGGGACTTTCCTCGTATGATAGCTGCTCTGTGACCTAAATATTGTCAACTGAAAAGACCCTAGAAGGATCTCCGATACATTTATGAAGCATAGACACATGAAAGACTGGATATACAGACTCCAAGTCAAAAGGAAAGTCTAACTCATATGCTACCTGGCCTACCTTGCGTATGATCTTATATGGTCCAATGTACCAAGCGCTAAGTTTTCCTTTCTTATCAAACCTCACAAAACCTTTCATCGGTGATACCTTTAGGAATACCCAATCGTCAACCATAAACTCCAAGTCTCGTCATCGATTATCCATATAAGACTTCTGACGACTTTGAGCTTCTAATAGCCTTTCCTGTATAAGCTTAATCTTCTCACTTGCCTATTGTACCAATTCTGTTCCTACTAACTTAGTTTCCTAACATCAAACCATCCTATAGGTGACCTACACTTCCGTCCATAAAGAGCTTTGTATGGAGCCATCTGAATACTGGAATGATAGCTATTATTATATGTGAAGTTAATAACTAGTAGATGATCATCCTAGCTACCCTTGAAGTCTATCACACAAGCCCATAACATATCCTCCAGTGTCTGAATAGTACTCTCAACTTGTCCATCTGTCTGGGATGAAATACTATACTAAGACTTACCTACGCCCCCAATCCTTTTTGGAAGGACCTCCAGAAATTAGCTGTAAACTAAGCTCCTCTATCCGAGATAATAGATATAGGGACACCATGAATTCGCACTATCTCCTTAATGTAAACCCTTGCATAATCCTCAGTGGGATATATAGTCCAAAGAAGCAGAAAATAGCCTGATTTTGTAAGTTTATCAACAATCACCCATATAAAATCGAACTTATGCTGGGTATGAGGTAAACCTACAATGAAATCCATATTAATTACTTGCCACTTCAAAGTCGGAATTTCTATAGCCTGTAATAATCCATCAGGTTTTTGATGCTTTATATTAGCCTGCTAACAGTTAGGGCACTAAGCAACAAAATCCGGTATATCCTTTTTCATTCTATCCCACCAATATACTTCCCTGATATCATAATACATCTTTGTTGCTCCTGGATGGATAGAATAACGAGAATAGTGAGTTTCTCCCATCTTTGACATAAATTCAATTCCTTTTACTTGAAGATATACTGGAGGCTCTTATGATCCATATAGATATCAACATGAATGACATACAAGTAGTACCTCCACATCTTTAGTGCAAGAATCACCGCGGCTAACAATAAATTGTGGGTCGGGTAATTCTTCTCGTGCTTTCTTAGTTATCTATAAGAATATGCTACAACCTTACCATGCTGCATTAGTACACAACCCAATCCAACACCCAAAGAGTCACAGTAGATAGCATAACCATCGGTTCAATCTGGGAGTGTTAGAACCGGTGTTGAAGTTAGTTTGTCCATCAATGCTTGGAAACTCCATTCGCAAGCATCAGTCCATTGAAACTTTACTCTCTTCTAAGTCAACTTTGTTAAAGAAGTTAAAAGAGAAGAAAATTCGTTTACAAATCTCCTGTAATAACCTGCCAAGCCAAGAAAGCCACGAAACTCCGTCGGTGTCGTGGGTCTAGGCCAAGTCTTTACTGCCTCAGTATTTTGTGTGTCAACTCGGATACCCTCACCCAAAATAATATGCCCAAGGAAAGCTACAGAGTTCAACCAAAATTCAAACTTAGAGAATATTGCATACAACTTCCCTTTTTGTAGAACTCTGAGCACAGTACGCAAATGATCTTCATGCTGAGTCACTCTGAACGAAAATTCACCCAAATATCATCAATAAATACAATTACAAACAGATCTAAAAGGGTGAGAACACACGGTTCATCAAGTCCATGAATACTATTGGGGTATTGGTCAAACCGAACGACATGACACGAAACTCAAAGTGTCCGTATCTGGTTCTGAATTCTATCTTGGAAATATCCTTTTCCTTAACCCTTGCCTGATGGTACCCGGACCTCAAGTATATCTTTGAGAAACACTTGGCACCTTGCAACTGATCAAATAAATCATCAATCCTCGGGAGCGGGTACTTATTATTGATCGTTACCTTATTCAACTGTCCATAGTTGATAAACATCTATAAGGAATCATCTTACTTCCTCACAAATAACACAAGTGCTCCCCACTGTGACGTACTAGGTCTGATAAAGCTTGTTTTAAGAAAGTCCTTTAGTTGTTCCTTCAATTCTTTTAGCTTTACGGGTGCCATTTTATAGGGAGGAATAGATATTGGTTGAGTATCTGGTAGCAGGTCAATAGCAAACTAAAATTTTCACTCTGGTGGAAAACTCGGAAGCTCATCAAGAAAAACATCGAGAAACTCATTAACCATAAGGATGGACTGAATGGTTGGTGACTCTACTTTCACAGCCTGAACCCGAACTAAGTGATAAATATATCCCTTTCTAATCATCTTTGTCACGCCCCAACCTCTGGAGGCGCGACCGGAGCTCAATCAAGTGAACCTGACTGAGCAAGCCTTACAGAACGCTTTCTACCCCAACTCATTATGAATGCGAAACTCATGCCTTTGGTTAATTTGAACGATAATACACGGGGTATACCATATTACTAGTTTATTTCATATCGTGATATTTTACCGTTCATAAGTTAGCTTCATGGATTCTATTAGAGTTACAGCTTAAGGAGATCACAAGTTAGGATTACAACATATACACAGAGGGGACTCCCCAAAACCCGTACACAACCCACACTAGTGTCTTTGGAGCCTCTAAAGATACAACACATAAGCATGACTATGCCGGCAACAAGGCCCCGGCTATACCTCAAAATGAAAGAAAACTGTAATTACAAAAGATACACCATGCATCCCCATGGAAGAATAAGGGGCTCACCGTGACTTCGAGTAGATGAACGCTCCACTACACACGGTCTGCACTGTCCGCTATGGGGCCACCTACAATCATAATACGAATGTAGCGCCCCTGGCAAAATGGGCGTCAGTACATTTGAATTGTACTGGTATGTATAACTAAACACCATTTTACTAGAAAGAACTATCAAATAGATACAAACAATTAATACGACAAATCAAAGAAACAATTCATATAATTCTTCATACAATTTCCACAACATCGATTACGGCAATTCTATCACATGTTCACCACTGTTCTTATCACCACCGCCATCTCGAGCGGAGTCCGGTCATGACCCGACCGGCTAGGTCACCTCATTGGAGGCATTACTTTCAATTAATATTTTGTTTCCCTTATACGGGATTCAATATCAGCACATTTCCATCATGTGTGCGGCATGGTGTCCGATCACGACCCGATCGGCTAGGTCACCTCATTGGAGGCATTACTCGATTCTCATTTGTCAACACCTTCAAATCCTTATTCCATACATATCATAACAATTTCTGGGCACTCATGGCCACCATCATCACATCATTGTCCCTTTTCAGTACTAGTTTATAAGTTATGATCATAGACACGTATATCAAGGATATTTCAAGTTGCAATCACAAGTAGTGAGCACATAGCTAGCATGAATAATTTTTTGTTTCAATGTCGGCTTATAGCCCAAGTATTTCAACAAATAATTATACTTTTCATCATTCTCTAATTATCAAGATTGACACATTATTCACATTGAGGCACATCCTTCACGAACATGTATATATATATGTAAATCAATTAATTTCATAATAACAATCAATACACTAGCCAATTCAACTCTTACCACACGTCTGTAAGCACCAACGGAGCTTGATTTCTAAGAAAAGGGGGTTTTAGCCATACATACCTCAATAAGGTTGTTCCTTACTCTTTTCAAATTTTCCGGAACTCTTAGAGCTTCAATCTATTGAGCAAGAAATTTTGAATTAAAAATTGAGAATTAGAGACGAAACTGAAGTTCTAGCTTGGCTCGAGCATATCATCAAACACTAAAGGTGCATTGTATCTTAGGTCCCTTTTTGAGAGGAATTTCTATCATGTTATACCCCCAATTGCTTCCTTTTTAATTTTACTACTTTTCAATACTCTAAGGTGGCATGCATGCAAGATATTCATTCTCATACCCATGAATTACTTCCCCAATGGCCCCATATGGCTAAGTATACAATTATGAGCTGAGGTGATGGAGTCTTACCTCTTGGGATGAAGATTTAGGAGCTTTTCCTTGATTTTCTTCAATGATTTAGCCCAATATTATAAAACAATTTGATGAGAGACTTTCCCTCTCTAAGAAACCTCTTACTCTCTCTAGAATTGCTTAGATGAATACTCAAAATGAGCTAATACACCGGTTATATCGATAGGGAAGTCGGGTTAAAAATTAGAAAATTGGAGCCCCGAGTCAACTATGCGGTCGCATCTGCGGCCGCAGAATTAACATGCGGTCCGCATAATGGACCACAGAATGCTCCCCCAAAAACTAAACATTCTGACTCGGTCTGCGGTAATAATGCGGTCCGCATTCGTGTTCTGCAGTCGCAAAGTGAACCGCAGAACTGACCTTCGCAAATTCAAAGAAAAATATGCGACGACTTATGCGGTCCGCATTTTGATTATGCGATCGCATTTCGACCGCATTTCTGACTTCAATTTCATCCAACATTCTGCCTCACTCTGCGGCAGGTATGCGGTCCGCATTTCAATTATGCAGCCGCATTCTGGACCGCATTTCTCGCGTTTATTCTGGAAACTTATTCTTGACTTTTTAATACATCATTCAATCCAAAAAGGTCCGCGCTGCGGCGAGCTTTTACTAATTTCTAACACACGATCCTAAATTGGCACCACGGGATCCGGGTTTTTGAGTAGGGATTTTACGGGGCCTTACAATCTTCCTTGCCTTGAGATAGGAAATAAATCTACTTTCGCAGATGTCGTATTACCTTTCCATTCCAAAACAAGCTCCCTGAAAAATTAGAATTAGACCATCTTAGATCTACAATCAACGTTGGCATGACAAGAAACCAACCAATCCATACCTATTATAGCATCAAATTATACTATATCTAACTCGATTAGGTCCGCTACTGTAAATCGACTATGAAGTACTATTATACAATATCTATATACCCGCCTAGATATCACCAGGTTCCCAACAGGTACGAAGATGTCTGTAGTTATTTTCGAGAGGCTACCGAACTGTTAGGAAACTTCACTTTCTTACATTCTTTTCGTGTGGGTTTGTTATTTTCAATGTTTAAAACTTGACTCTTCTATTTTGTAATGATCCAGCTAATCATTTTGCTTTCTAGATCCTTGTTACCCTTATTATGACTCCTTGTATGTGCTTTTACGATTTTATGACTTGCGGGAATGGTTGGTTTAGGTTTGGAAGGGTTTGGGTTGAAACCGGAACACGTAGTTCCTTAAAAGTGCCCTAAGGTAGCCGAGTTTGATATGAGTCAGCATTTTAAGTAAACGATCTCAGAACGAGATTTGAATACTCCAATAGGTTTGTATCATAATTCTGAACTTGGGTGTGTGTTCGGATCAAGTTTCGGGTGATTCGGGAGCGTTTTCGGTGCTTATTGTGGAAAATTGGTTCATTGAAGGATTTCTACTTGTATAAAATTGGTTTGGAGAAGACTTTGGTGTTATCGAGGTCCGTTTGGTATTCCAAGCCTGAGAATAGTTCTGTATGGTAATTTAGGACTTGTAAACAAACTTTGGCATCATTCCGGATTGATTTTAAAGGAATCTGACGCACAAATGTTTTTTATATGTTCTTAAGTTTCATGTTGAATTCCTGCTAGGGTTTCTTTCAGAGAAGAAAGAACATTTGAAAGGGTTTAGGGGCAGTTGTTGGGTGGGAAATGAGGTAGGGTTTCCAGGTTTGGTTAATTAAAATGTCTTGGGTGAGCGAGGGCCATTGATCTTGAGAGATCAGCGTCCATGATTTAACAGATAAATGGGGAGGGTCAAGAAAATAGGTCCTGACCGGGTTGGAATAAAGATGTCATTTTGTTTGGGCAAGGTAAGATTGGGCTAAGGTTTTGGCCATATTTTGGTCCAAAAATTGGCTTAAGATTGAGCTATGAATTAAAATATGCAATAATTGTTTAAGTTAATTTATAAAAACTAATTTATAAATAATGAAATATTACTAATGCAGCAAATAATTTAAAAGCTACTAATTAACCATATATCCCATATTGATAACCCCATGATATAGCAAGAGCTCTGGCGACCGGTGATTGCGACGACTAAAACTTGAAGCTCGAGCAGCTCTTTAGTGGCGCCCAAAGCACTGGCCAGCCTCCTATGGAGGTTGGTTAGTAATCTACACCACCCATACAACTCCCCCAAACATCTACAATCCCAAACACGATCCAAAACTACGCACAATTAGTAAACCTATTTCATTAAATGTTTCCATGCAGATGTTGCCAGTGTAGCCCTCAAGCCAATCGAGTATCTTCACGGCGAACCCATTGTACATTGGAAGAAGATGGAGGTGAGGCAGTCCATTGTGCAACAAGGCCTGAAACTTGCTGTTCTTGGCAATTTCTCATATGGGGAGCCTATTATCCAGGAGTTACATAAAACTATTCCTCTACAATATGAACTAAAAGGCCCTTGCTCGATTGGATTGATTGAGGATTCTTATTTTCTTATTATGCTATCACTAATGGAAGACTATATTCATCTCTTATCGAAGCCTACTTTTATTTGAAGTCACAAGGTGATATGTGGCAGATGAGGTGTACCAAATGGAGCCCATAGTGGAAACCTAATGAGGAGACCCCAATTGCTAGAGCTTGGATTTCATTCATAGACTTGCCTCTTAACTATTTTGGTAAGGATTTTGTATTTTCTTTAGCCAGGGCCATTGGTAAACCATTACATGATGACATGATAACTCAAAATGGTAGAAGGCTAAGTTGTGCTATGTTTAAAGTTGAGATGAATTTATTAGCTAATTTTCCACAAAGAATTAAGATTGTGGAGGAGGAAGATGAAACTGGCCTGAGGAATCGTAGTGTATCAGAATTAAATACGATTATATTCCTAAATACTGCAAAACTTGCAATAAGCAAGGACATAACGAACAAGAATGCTGGGTGATTAATCCAGAATTACACAAGAAACATGAGGATGTTGTTGAGGATCAAGGCAAGGAGAAGAATATTATTGTGAAAAGTAATGTTATTGGAACTACTGTAGCTTCTACAAAGTTCTTAACAAGTGGAAAACTTATCGGTAATCCAGTGTCAAATGCCACAAGGAATGAGTGGATACAAAGAAGAAATAACAAATATCAAAGTGATAGTATATGATACATAATTGATGTGGCTGGGAGTGGTGATGTTATGAATTCAAAGCAGCAAAAAGAGGTGAAAGACAATGAATCAACGGGTAAATTGGATGGTGCTGGGAAAGAAAAGTCTAATGTGCCATTGCAAACTAGTAACAAGTTTGCCTTGTTAGAAGAATGTAAGATCAAAGTACTCAAACAAGTAAATAAGGAAGCGGTGGAAAAAGTTCTAAACAAGGGGGAAAAATGACATTAAAAAGGATAACCCTACTCCTACTGGGAAAGGGTCTTCAATGAAGGCAGGTTCACCAGATACGTCAAATAAGCTCCTAGTCCTAGTCTTGTTGGGACTGGGATAAAAGAGGCAAACAAGAAGGAATCCACAATTGAGTGGGTTCACAGAAGATTTAGCACGTGTAAGGAGGAATTCAACAGAGATGAACGTAGCAGTTAACCATTCTTCCCAGGAAATTCCATCGCAAACTTATGATGACTCTAAGGAGCATGGGACTAATCTTGAGGTTAGTTCGGGTACAACTTTGTTGAGTGATGAGGTAAAGATTATGGAGAATACAAATGAAAATTTGAGTCCTAAAATAAAAGAAGATAGACATAACAATCAAGCAAATTTGGCATCATGTTTGAGCCCTAAGTCTACAGTAAACCCTAGGATTTGAAAATCTAGGGTTGAAGATGGGGAAGGGGCTGGGCTACCAATAGTCGATCCAAAAGTTGGAATAGGTCAGGATACAAATATAGAGGATAGTGTCATAGATGGGTCGAAGAGTAAAGCTTCAGCTAAGAAGAACGCCAATGGAATAGTAAACCCTAGGGGAACTTCCCAGGTTTTTCCCATCGTTGAAAGTGATCCGATAGAGGTTTTAGTAGGGAATCAACATGGGAAGGTTTAGATTGATATCATTGAGCATATAGTGAGTTCCCCTGATCAAACAGATGTTGGGAAGGTGACACAAGGCAATGGAACAGTAATTTCTACGTTTGAATCTACAGTGAACCCTAGTTGGTTGATATTTATAATTTGCAATCTAGAGATATACAAGAGGCTATGAAGACTAGGGATATCAATGTTGGATTGTTGAAAGAGGCTGCAACAATGTGAGCTGATTAAATTGAGTTGGTTCCTAATGCTAGCAATATGGAATCCGGGCAAAATAATACTGCTTTACAACTAGCTGCTGATACTATGGAAGATCCTGGTCTTGTAGCTGGGAAAACTTTTAGTATAACAAGTGGGATTTTCTAATTAACAATAAGGGTCGAAGGGAATTGGGAATGATAGCCAAAAATCATGAACTAAATCCTTTAGCCCTACAGGTGGTTACTGATGCAGAAGATGAAGAGGAATACTCGGGGGAAGACATAGAGGAGGAAGACTTGGGGGAAGACATAGAGGAGGGATCTACTACTGCTAATCTCAAACAAGTAGCAAAAGATGGTGATATATCTCCCAAGAGTGTGGATAAGAAGAAATCAACTGGTAAACCTACAAGGAAACAAAAGAAAGACATCAAGGATAGTGTACCCCAAAGGGTACAACCAAAGAGGAGTGTCGTCTCTACTTTCAAATAATCTCATAGATAATGCACTAGCATGGAATATGAGGTCGATTAACACACAAAAGCTTTCAATAGGTTGCTTAACCTACATAAAAGTACAATTTTTATTTGATTGGATTGATGGAACCTTGGCAAGACATAAACAAGCTGGAGGAGTATAGAAGAAAACTAGGGATCTATGCTACCTATGGTAATGTAAATGGGAAGATATGGGCTTTTGTTGATGAAGAAATTGATGTAGACATTTTGATGGATATGGAGATGTTTCATAGGAATTTGAATAAGGAATTATATGTGACATTAGTGTATGCAAAATGTGATGCTATAGAAAGAATCGAGCTTTGGGATTCCATGTATCACTTAGCCTCAGATATAGAATCCCCTTGCCTTGTTGGAGGGGATTTAAATGTGAACTTATCCAAGGAGGAGAAATATAGGGGCCTTCCAGTTTATTTGAGTAAAGTTGAAGACTTTGCACATTGTGTGGACATATGTGCACTGCATGATCTTCATTTCAAAGGGAGATTGTATACTTGGTGGAATGAGAGGTCTGATATTGATTGCATCTTTAATAGACTTGATAGGTTTGCAAATCAGTAATTCCTTAATTTGTTCCCAGCATTAGAAGTTGAGAACCTAATCAAGTATGGTTAAGACTATGCTCCTCTCTTATTGTCGTGTAATATGGACACTTTCCAAATTAAGAAACCCCTCAAGTTTCTCAATTTTTGGACCAAACTTGAATCTTTCCTAAAACTTGTGAAGGCAAATTGGGAAGCTGACTCTACGGGGAATCCATTCTTCATATTCCAAAGTGAATTGAAGAAGGTGAAGTCAACACTGGCATCCCGAAGCAAGGAGACTTTTGGTAAGGTAAACGAGATTGAGTATGAATTAAATCCAATAGTTTAGAATAGCACTGAGTTGCACAAAGTAGAAGTTGATCTTATAAGATATTATCATCTAGAAGAATAATTTTGGAGGCGAAAGGCTAGTATGCAATGGCTTAAAGATGGTGATAGGAATACAATGTTTTTCATGCTCATGTGAGAGGCAAGAGGAAGAGGCTACAACTGTCCAGAATTCTGGACAAAAATGATGATCGGCTGGAAATACAAGAAGACATGGCAAGGGAGGCATTTGAGTTTTTCCAAGATCAATCACAAAAGAGAGAATACATACCAACTATGAAATTATTCAGCATGTCCCTAGGTTGGTGTCTAATGATCAGAATGCCAATTGTAGCAAGAACCAACCACGGAGGAGGTTAAGGCAACTATTTTTAGGCTGAATGGTGATAATGCCAGTGGTCCAGATGGATTCACTGTACAGTTTTGATAGGCTAGCTGGGAGGTTATACGTGAGAATGTACTTAACATGGTGAGAGCTTTCTTTTGTGGTGCAGAATTACCAAGGTTCATCACTCACACAAACCTTGTTTTGCTTCCAAAGAAGAAAAATGTTGCAACAATTTTAGACATGAGGCTAATCAATTTGAGTAACTACTACAACAAGATTATATCTAGTGTTATACGTGAGAGTCTAGTTGAACTTCTACCTTCACTAATTTCTCCTCATCAGATTGGCTTTGTTAAGGGGAGGAGCATAATTGAAAATATCCTACTTACTCAGGAGATCATAACTGACATAAGAATGAAAGAGAAGCCTACAGATATGGTAATCAAATTGGACATGGCAAATGGTTATGATAGAGTGTCATGGTTATTTTTGACAAAGGTATTGAGGCAAATGAGGTTTGGAGAGAGCTTCATTGACATGATATTCAGATTAGTGTCCAGTAACCGGCACTCAATTCTATTAAATAGGCAGGCTAATGGATTCTTTAAATCTTCAAGGAGTGTTAAACAAGGTGATACTCCTTCTCCTATATTGTTCATTCTAGCATTTGAAGTGATTGGTAGAGCCTTGGATGTTTTGTTTGACAATACAAATTTCATAGGCTTTGGCATGCGAAAGTGGAGCCTATACATAAATTATTTATCCTATGCAAATAATACTATTATATTTTGTTCTTCTCATTATAGGGCAATCCAGCTAATTATGAATGTATTGGAGGTGTGTGAGGAAGCTTCAGGTCAGAAAATCAACAAGGACAAGTCTTCCTTTTATATGTATGAAAAGGTACCTGCAGATGAAGTGAACACTGTCCATTTGATCACTGAGTTCCAAAGGCAGTCTTTCCCATTCACTTACTTGGGATGTCCAATATTCTATAGAATATTGAGGAAAGATTTCTATAAGAGCATTATCTTCAAAGTTCAGGAGAGGCTATCCTCATGGAAGGGTAAGTTACTCTACATTGGTGGTAGGGCAATGCTAATTACACACATGTTAGAAAGCATGCCAATTCACCTCCTTTTAGTAATGAATCTTCTCGAATATGTGATCAACCAATTGCACAAGAGGTTTTGCTGTATTTTATTGGAGCAACTCAGGCAATGGAAGGGAAAGACATTGGGCTTCATGGGATAGTCTATGTTTACCTAAAAATGAGGGAGGTCTTGGATTTAGATTATTGAATGATGTATCTAAAGCATTATTTTCCAAACTTTGGTGGAATTATATAACAAAGGATACGCCATGGAGTACATTCATAAGAAATAGATATTGCAAGAAGATCAATAAAATAGTGGTGCCATGGAGACAAGGATCTCAAGTGTAGAATAAATGCTTCAAATGAGGGATGAAGTGGAACACCAAATGTGGTGCCAATTGAAGAGTGAAAGCTCCTACTTCTGGTTTGATAATTGGACTGGACTTGTAACCCTTTATCATGCTTCAGGTCCAGATCATTTGTGTGATGAATCCATAAAATATGTTGATGATGTGGTGGAGAATGGGGCATGGAATGAAGGGCTTTTGAGGGAGTAACTGCTAGAGAATCTAGCTGATCCATTTTGAATACAATCACACCACCTTCAGATTACTTGAAGAAGGATAATCCATGGTGGAAGATGGAAACAAAAGGTCAATTTAAAGTAAAATTGGCATGGTAATACATAAGGAAAAGAAGAAATGAAAGTATGCTATATAGGTTCTTTTGGGTGAAGGGATTGTATTTCAAGATAAGCTTTTTCATGTGGAGGCTGTGGAAGGAGAAACTACTATTAGATGATTGGTTCTTGAGGTTGGGGTACTTTATAAACTCAAGATGTTGGTATTGCAGGAACCCTGAAGAAGAGTCACTGCCTCATGTCTTCTTGACATCTCCAACTACCAGATTTGTTTGGAACTACTTTGGTGCACATGCAGGAATCAAAATAGAAGGGAATCAGCTATTACAAGTACTAAATGAGTGGTGGAATAAACCTGGGAACACAAGTTTGAAGGAAATCTACCAGGCTTTGCCAAGTCTGATTGTGCGGCGTTTGTGGAAGAAACTGACTTCAAGACAACATAGGAAGAATGTATCCTTTAATAGGTCGATCTTTCAAATATCAACCTCAATACAAATGTTCTTGAAGGTGAGAAGGCCGAGCTTCAAGGGGGTTACCACTAATTGGTCGGATTTACATGAGAAGTTGTTAAATCATATCCCTTGATTGAGTTTCACTAAAGTGTTGTGGCTATTGCCTCTTGATGGATGGATTAAATGTAATACTAGTGGGACTAGTAGAGAGGACTTTGCATGAGCTTCATATGGTTTTTGCATTAGGGATGGTATAGGAGATCTTATATATGCCCATGCTGACGTAGTTGAACAGTCAACCAATAATATTGCAGAAGCACATGCCATTCTTGAAGCAATTCGGTACATAATTTAAATGTAGTCTCCTCGACGTGCAATTGAGACTGACTCTTTACTTATGAAGAAAGTATTGGATGATGTTTTGGAATCACCTTCGAACATTGCTAATTAGTGGATGAAATCAAAAGCCTCTTATCCAAGAGTGTGTTTCAGGTAGTTCATGTATTGAGGGAAGGAAAAAAGTTAGCTGAACACTTAGCTAACTTTATATTGGATCAACAACAAATGGTACATGTGCACTCCTTTTGGGAGTTAGAATCAAAAGGAAAGAAGATTTTGAACGATGACAGGCTTCAAATACCCTATCTTAGGGTAAGAACTGCCAAGACCAGTGATAACTAAAATGAAGGTGATATATATGAAGTATAAGGGGGTGAATATTGTTAGGAGGAGAAGGAACATGTATTATGATGGAAGGAGGCAAGCTATTAGGAATGGTTATCACAACACACTTCCAACTCAAATCCTTAGGGAGGAGAGAAAGAAAGGTTGGTTTACTAACATGTTTGCTAATTTTGCAAGTAATTTGGATGGGGATTGGTTCTATGTTTGGCCAAATCTGTTAGAATGGTATTAGTATCTTCAATACCCATTCCCTGTAGGTGTAATCACAACCTAGGCCAATCCAATAACACTCTTTATAAGCCAAAAAAGGCTACTCTTGAGCCTTTGCATCCGGACTCACACTTATGACCAGTATGGAGATATCGGGAAAGAATTCACCATAAAATGCAATCCTTTGCATTAACCACTTCCTAAGGATCACACTAAGTTGGATTTATAGGTCTCATCAAGTTACAATGACCATAAGCTTCCGCAAGAACGTGCCACTACCCAGAACAAACAAGTTTGGTCATGGGACTTCACACCCTCGAGCGTCTCATTTTGGAAAGTGTTGGAGGAGATCGCTGGTATATATTGCATCTATCACATATGAGGAACTTCCCTATACCATGTTTGCTGCAAGATGGTCCAGGTATGTACACGTAATATGGAGGCAAAGATGCTATGAGGCCTCTCTAGTCTTTGCCTGGCCCTATGTTGTTGAAGACTATGCGTATAATTTGCTTCAATGGAAGCCTGTGTAAAACTCAAATCTCAATGTTAGATATCTTCAAAGGCTTCAAATGCAAGTTTCCAGAATCATCCACAAAGAAGGCTAGTCAACTAAAAACAACTTGCAAGATAACTAAGTCCCTTAAATGCTTAAGGCCTTTAGCTCTCTTAGTACTATCAAAGGGTTTTCTCTTACAACACTTTGATAATAGGTTCCATGTAATTTCTCCTTTATACACATACATTTTGTGAGACCTCCATGTTTACCCTGAAAATTGGATAACAATTAAACTTATAATGTGATTTTAATGGTACATCATTTCACCTAATACCAATTGATAAACGTAATGATTAAAAGTATAGAGTAACACTGAGATGAAGCAAATCGGTCTTATAACGTAATTCAACCCTCGATCTTGAGTGCCCTCGAACTGATCGGTTCCTAAAATAGTTAAGAAACAAACTAATTGATGAACAAGAATATAAGTTGGAGAGAAAGTATTAAATTGCTTTGATATGCATGAATGTATCCCCCTACCAAGATGATTAGGGCCCTTTTAATATAGTAGAGGAATTCTATTATTTTTTAATTCTAATTACGGAAGTAAATCCTATGATAGGCTAAATAACTGGTCCTGACTTGATACGTTACGAGATATCCGCCACGATCCTTACCCGATCATGGATATCTCGGATTTCTGTTGTTTGATATGGCAGGCTTCCTTTAATATCGTTCTATCTCTTTCCTTTTTTGGTTTCGATCTTAATAGGTGATTGATCCACGAGATTACCATTCCATATTTGTACCATGGTCTAATATAATCGAGACCGAGCCTTTATCTACCACCCCAATTTCGGCCAGTCATACAAAATTAGGCAAGCCTGATTTTGACCATATACAGATAGTCCCCTCGTTTTTTGGAATGACAAGAAACGAATTGTGTCTTTGAGTTTCTTCACTTCTTTTTCCCCAAATAGAAAATATTCCAATCTCTATTCTTCCGTGATTAGGAAAACAAAATGGCCAAAACATCAAAACTGTTTTGCAAAAGAATACTGCTCAGGTTCGGGCTAAGGAGCACACCAAGTGTCGGTCACGGGGGGAGACCTTTGAAGAAAACCATGCTCGGGACTTTGTTCTTTCGATCGAGATCAATGGACCCCAAATGACCATTTGAACTAGAGTTTGAGTAGATCTTAGGCTTAATAGTCGAGTTAGGATTTTCTTGAACTTGAAGTAAAGTTAGCAAGTAATAGTTGAGTAGAACTTGAACTTTATAGATAGTCTCCGAGTGAGAGTTTAATCGAATTCGGGTGAAGATATCCCCTGGGGTTTTATGATCGAGTGAGGACTTGCTCAACCTCGATGTGAAGTTAGCCTTTAGGCTTTATAGATAGTCCCCGAGTGAGAGTTTGTTCGACCTCGGGTTAAGATAGCCCTTGGGCTTTTATGATCGAGTGAGGACTTGCTTGAACTCGAAGTGAAGTTAGACCTTAGTCTTTATAGTCGAGTGAGTATTTGCTCAAACTCGAAGTAAATTTAGCCCTTAGGCTTTATAGATAGTCCCCGAGTGAGAGTTTGCTCGAACTCGGGTTAAGATGGCCCTTGAGCTTTTATGATCGAGTGAGGACTTGCTTGAACTCGAACTGAAGTTAGCCCTTAGGCTTTATAGTCGAGTGAGGATTTTCTTGAACTCGAAGTAAAGTTAGCCCTTAAGATTTATAGATAGTCCCTGAGTGAGAGTTTGCTCGAACTCGAGTTAAGATATTCCTTGGGCGTTTGTATTTGTTACTGATTTCAGACCTCTCTGATTCGCGTTAATTTGGTCGTAGCCTTTTTAGTTTAGAACTTTCCCTTTGGGCTTGTTTTCCATTACACTTCGAGCTTGCCCAAAGTGTCAGTCCCCGAGTAGGGTGGACGTGGCCAGTAAAATCGAGGGTCGCATTGAAGGTCTTATGGTCTCAAAATTTTATTAATTCTATTTCGTTTGTTTTTGGGACGGTAGTCCTGAAGCATGGGGTTAGGTTTTCAAACTTCCATCATGATTGGACCTTAAGCCTGTTTACACAATAGATCAAGAAATTAAAATAGGAAATTTTTTCTAAAGGCATGAGATATCGACAAGGAAAAAATAGTTCTATCAATAGATGATTATACTTGCGTGCATATTTGATGTTAGGGCTCGATTAACCTATACAGGCATGGTTCATCTGACCGTTTGACCCATACAACATTTTCCTATTGAGACCCCACTGTCACGAAGTAATTTCCTTGCAACAAAGTAGACATTCGAGGGTTATGCCCCTAGTACTCAAGGCTTATTGTAGGGAACCTCGGATGCTGTTGAATTGCTCTACGATAGAACGAACAATGGTTGCCTCGTTAAAAACCTCATCGGAAAAACCCATTTAGGGCAAAACAGGTCTAAGGGAAAAAGAGTGCAACGCATTCTTTAATATCCAAAGCTTCGTGCCAATCCATATAGATAACCTACAAGTGTTAGTTGAAAAAAATAAAATGGATGGGGTCATACCTTTATTCAGATTTTGGATATTTAGCGTGATCGTCCTTGGTATCAAGCCCCTGGGAATTTTGACCTTGATCATTTCTCCTCTTATTTCGCGCTAAGCTTCGCCCAGACCCGCTATATCTACAATTTATGTTGTGCGATTTATAACGATCTTTATTCGACCTCGGCTCTTGATCGATGTCCCTTTTGATCCTATCCGTGGGCCTGCTACGATAAACAAACCCCAAATGAGTCCCCAGTTGATCATTCTCAATCCTGACCTTTGACTGATATCGATTATGTATGTCTGCCCAAGTGACAATCGGGTACTCGATTAAACTTTTCTTCAACTGCTGTGAAGCTATGGAACTCCAAGTGTTGAGACCTTGAGTGAAAGCTTTAACAACCCAGTCATCGGTGCCCGGAGGTAACTCCATTCCCTCCATTTGGAACCGAGATACGAATTCCCTGAGCATCTCGTTATCTTTCTGCCTTACCTTGAAAAGGTCTGAATTACTCGTTGCAATTTTAATGGCTCCGGCGTGTGCCTTTACAAAAGAATCTGCAAGCATAGGAAACGAATCAATAGAATTAGGGGGTAAGTTATGATACCATATTAAGTCACCCTTAGATAGAGTCTCCCTGTCACGACCCCAAACCCGATCGTGATGGCGCCCAACACAATTGCTAGGCAAGCCCGACCATTTACACTCTCAACCCGAGCAAGAAGATCAAACCAATCATTTGATTATCATTATTAACAATAAAGCTACAATCTTAACTGAATAATCTCCCAAAGACCTGGGGGTCATGAGTCTAGAGCCTCTAACAATACGGAGTAATAAGACTCTAGTAATACAAATGTTCGAAAGTGCGAAAAATAATAAAGGAATAAGGAAAGAGTCGGGTCCTGCGAACGTCAGGCAGCTACCTCGACTACTCCAATAAAACTCTGAAGCAGCAATTAGCTCAGCTGAGCTTCCAAAATACCTGAATCTGCACACATGGTGCAGGGAGTAAAGTGAGTACTTCCAACTCAGCGGTAATAAGAGTAAATAATGCTGAAAAGAAAGAAACCACGTAGGAGCACTACCTCATGCTATAAAATACAGTACAACACTTATTAGACAGCAGTAGTTCCATAAAAATCCTTTATAAAACATCTGGCTCAGTTTAAAACCTCTTTTGAAAACATCTCTTTCTTTCCCTTTTAACAGTTAAACATATGACAACAACATCAAGTAGTGCAAGTCTGCACACAAATCAGCCCCTCGGGCACAACACTCATTTAGCAATTTACACCAGGGTGTCTGGTCAACAAGGCAAGTAATACTTGCATGCCAATAATATATATGAGTGCTAAATGTCATGCCACGTAGTACAAACAACAACCAATGCATGAATGCAATGCAATGCACATGAACATGACGCTGCGACATACAACCCGATCCGTTTGGGTGCCCGGCGCTCACTGTGGGGGGTTCAGACTCCGGAGGGGCTCCTACAGCCCAAGTGCAATATAAATATCACTCCCACTGCGGCATGCGGCCCGATTCATGCATAGACATGAATGCACATAAGCCCCTTGGGCACTAGTCACATAGCAGTTCTCAGCAAAAATATCAGTAAAATATCAATTAAGTTTTCAAATGTTAGTAAGATGGCTGAGTTTGCAAAATAATATTTTTAAACCTTGGTTCAAGAAAAAACATACTCCTTAATACAAAAACAATAACTTTAATCCCCGAAGGATCCAAATATTCGGCACGAAGCCCAAAAACATGACATTCAGTCCAAATCATGATAATTAATATCTTTAACAGGATGTCAATTCAACTCCAAGCAATTTAGTAGTGTTTTTATTAAGCAGGACGGACCAAGTCACAATCCCCAATGGTGCTCTACCCCACGCCCGTTATCCGGCGTGCAAGTCACCTCACTATAGCACTATGATGTGCAAGTCAGGGGTTTCAAACCCTCATGACATCATTTACAAATATTACCCACCTCGATCCGGCGAAAACTCTAGACCGCGATGCCTTTTCTCCTCAAACCGGCCTCCACGCGTGTCGAAACTAGCCAAAATCAGTACAAATATATCATAATAGGTTAATGGAACAACACCCAATCGAAATATAATAAAAATCTCGAAACTAGCAAAACCCGAGCCCCGGGCCCGCTTCTCGAAAAATTATAAAACTTACATTTTCGAAATCCTTGTCTCACCACGATTCCATGCATATCAAATTTATCAAAATCGGACTCCATTTGACCCCTCAAATCATCACTTTACCCTCTTCTTAGGCTTCAAGCAAAAACCTCCATTTTTACCCTTTGATTCCTCCAATTTTCAGTGATTAATTCATGTTTTTACACTATAATAACGTAAAACAAGTCCAAATATCCTTACCTAATGATCCTCTCACGAAGCCTCTTCAAAATCGCCTAAAAATCCCCTTAGTTCCCACCCCAAAATGATTTACACTTCTGAAATTCGAATACTCTGATTTTCATTAAACCCCTCAGGCCTTTTCGCTTTTGCGGTCCCGCTACCACTTCTGCGGGACTGCTTCTGCAGATTCCTCACCGCTTCTGTGGTTCAACATAAATCCCGCTCGATCGTTTCTGCGGTCTTATACCGCTTCTGCGGTAACCGCTTTTGCGGTCAAACTACCGCTTCTGCGGTCTCAACCCTTCTACACCGAACCGCTTCTGCGGTCACTACTCCGCTTTTGCGGAACAAGGTCCGCTTCTGCGAAAACTTCCAAGCCACCAAGGGGCCACTTTTTCGATCACTGAACCGCATCTGCGGGACCGCTTATGTGGCTCACCCACCGCAGATGCGGAAACAACAGAAGCTTCCCAACAGACCTGCTACAACACATCCAACATCCCGATTAACCATCCGAAACCATCCCGAGGCCCCCGGGACCCCAACCAAAAATACCAACCCACTTTAAAACACCATACGAACTTGTTCCAATCATAAAAACATGTCCTTTAACACAAAAATCACCAAATTACTACGGATTCAAGCCTAATTTTCCTTAAAACTTCCGAAACCAACATTCAATCAAAAACACGTCCAAACGATGTCTGAATGACCTGAAAATTTGCGAACATATCCAAAATCACCTAACTCAGCTACTGCAACTCTCGAAATTCCATTCCGACTCCCGGATCAAAATCTCACCTATCAACCGGATTTCGCCAAAATTCCAACTTCGCCAATTCAAGCCTATTTCTACCCCAGACCTCCAATTTAAATTACGATCGCTCTCCTAAGTCATAAATAATCCCCCGAAGCTAATCGAACCACCGGAATTTACATCTGAGCCTTCTAACCACGTAGTCAACTTCCGGTTGACTTTTTCTAAAACATGCTTCCTTCTAAGAGGCTATGTGCCTTATTTTCAACCAAAACCAATTCAATTACACCCGATCAACTCTAACACTGATATAAAAACATGAAGCAACACCATAAGGGGAAACGAAGCCGTAACACATAAGACGACGGATCGGGTCGTCACACTCCCTAAACTTCTTCAGTAGTACAAATTCAATTTTATTATCTTCCAAGTCATTTCCTTCGAGGGAGCACGTATACGAGGTGACGTGTTTCATCACATCGGTCGTTCCGTTGTACTTGGGAATCTTGGGCATATAAAACTTCTTGGGGATTCACTTAGGAACCGCGCTACGGGGTAAGGGTCTTTGCATGAACTTTCTAGAATCTAGTCCTTCCAATATTAATGGTGCCCGTGGTATTTGGTCAACCCGGGAGTTGTATGTTTCTACCCTTTTATCATTTGCCTCGATTTTCTATTCTCCTAATTCAATCTGTTTGGTGAGCTCCTCGAGCATTTTCATAATAGCATGGTTTGTTCCTAAATAATTGGCGTTCGATCTCTCCGGTATAGGTTCGGCCCTGCGAATAGTTTCTGGTTCAGGCTCTGGTTCGATCCCACTTAGTGCTCACTGCTAATTTTGTAGTTGCGCTATAGCGGCTTGCTGAGTAAGTAGCATTTCAAATATCAATTGGAGGTTAACTACACCGTGTTCTCCGCCATGCGTACCTTGAACACCAGGAAAAACTTCCCTATGTACGCTTCCTTCTGGATCAACGCACATATTTGTATTTAGGGCGACATGCAAACTGACATCGGTCCATGATTGGCACTCCCACGTGGCTTGTGTGAGGCATTTTGATCCCTGGGGAAGCTACAATATCTTTTCTCCATGAAGACCAAGGTCGGTGTCTGTGTGAGTGGGCGCTGCTTGAGAGTTTGATATGTTGATTCCTGAAATCAAAGACACTTACGAGAACAAGCGTAAAAGCAGTATATGTTATGAGGATTAATACTAGGCAATCACAATTATCCTTAGACCCACGGTGGGCGCCAAACTGTTTACCTTAAAAATCAGATTAACTTATAATGTGGTTTTAAGGATACATGATTTCACCTAATACCAATTGGTAAACGTAAAGATTAACAATATAGATTAACAATGAGTTGAAGTAAACCGTTCTTGAAACGTGATTCAACCCTCGAGCTTGAGTTCCCTCGAACTGATCGGTGCCCAAAAAAGTTAAGAAGCAAACTAACTGATGAACAAGAATATAATCTAGAGAGAAAGTATTGTATTGCTTTGATATGCATGAATGTCCCCCCCCCCCCCCCCC
>MU691482.1:66807-89599 GCA_026770625.1 Nicotiana glauca
ATGTTCAACTTTTTGTTTCTTTGCCTTAGGAGGCTTGGTTGCTATTCGTTTTTGTCGGGAGGCCATATCTGCACAAGGGTGGAATAACAATGTCAAGGCTTTGGGAGAAGAACTAGAGAATTTACAAAGAAAATTAAAAAATACGGTCCACTCTGCGATCGCAGAACCACTCTGCGGACCGCAGAGTCATCGCAAAATTTCATGCCTACCAAGTTGGTCAATATGCGATGCATAATGCGGTCGCATAACCACTATGCGGACCGCATAATCATCACAGAATAAACATGTTAAACTTTAAATTTTCCAGTTCTCTATTTCAATCTGCGGTAGATATGTGGACCGCAAATCAATTCTGCGACCGCATTCTCCACCGCATTTTCACCATTTTGCTCAGATAATAAAGGAGTCGATTATGCGGTCATTCTGCGGACTGCATAACAATTTTGCAATCGCAGAATGATCGCAGAACTTCATCTTCTCCAGGTGACCTAGGGTTAGGTCTGCGACCACAATGCGGTCCGCATATCAGACATGCAGACCGCAGAACTCATCGTTCTCAGCAGAAAACCCTAGTCTCCTACAATGGCTACCCTATTTTTGCTCAATCCCATTCCCCACATCATGCTTAGCCTAAAATCAACCATATTTAACAAAAATCGACCACACAAACTAACTTAGACCAAACCTTTGCACACGAGTTTTGAATGAAAGAGAGTGGAAGAGATTCACATACCAGGATCAGTGCACAAATGTCAATTAAAGAGTTGTTGGTGAGTTTGGTGATTGTCCTTGCTTGGGTTCGATCAGACTTCCTTGCCTTTTTTCTATTTTTTCATTTTATTTTGTTTTCTTTCGTTTTCTTCTTGTCGCTTCGTTTTCTTTCGTTTTTCTTTGAAGCGAAGTGTATAGGAGACGTACCTGGCAAATCTGCGGTGGAAAAAGCATCGCATAGCACACTATGCGATCGCATATGTGTTCTGCGATGTGGGATATGAAGGAATTTAGAATGCCTCAAATGCGGTCAAATCTACGGTCGCAGAGTCAACATGCGGACCACAGAATGAACATTTTTGCCGCATTTCCAACTACCAATTTTGGCTCTTCTCTGACTACGTCTGCGGTGGATCTGCGGACCGCATATCAATTCTGAGACCGCATTTCCGCCGCATTTTTCACACTATGCTTTTCCTTCACTTTTTCATGCATTTTCACCAAGTGTTGAGATCTTTTGAACTCCNGACGTGATTGATGTTCCTTCAATTTTACTCAGTGGTCGGGCAAGGACCATCTTTGAGAGCTAGCTGCTTCACCAAATGCTTTTCACCATCAATGCCCAAATAATGCTTGATGCGTTGGCCATTTACTTTGAATGTCCGGGACCCGTCTGTTGATTCTAGTTCCACCGCTCCATACGGGGAGACATTTACCACTTTGAAGGGACCGAACCATTTTTATTTAAGCTTACCCGGAAACAATTTGAGCCTCGAGTTAAAGAGCAAGACCAAATCACCGGCCTTGAACTCTCTCTTCAAGATCTTTTTGTCGTGGACAAACTTCATCCGCTCTTTGTACACAGCCGCACTTTCATAAGCATGGAACCGGAATTCCTCCAGTTCATTGAGTTGTGTCAACCTCAAATTTGCAGCCTCAGCCCATTCCAGATTCAACTTCTTCAATGCCCACATGGCTTTTTGTTCTAACTCCACGGGTAGATGACATGCTTTACCAAAGATGAGTTGGTAAGGAGAAGTACCAATAGGAGTTTTGTAGGCCGTACGGTATGCCCACAATGCATCATCTAGCTTTCTTGACCAGTCAGTCCTATTTGCGTTCATAGTTTTTTCTAGAATATTTTTGATCTCCCGGTTGGAAAACTCAACTTGACCACTCTACTGCGGATGATAAGGTGTGGACACCTTGTGCTTGACACCATACTTTTCAAGTAACCCCGCAAAAGCTCTATTGCAGAAGTGCGATCCACCATCACTAAGAATGGCTCTAGGGGTGCCAAACCGAGTGAATATGTTCTTCTTCAAAAATGCGGTCACACTCCTCGCCTCATTGTTTGGTAAGGCAACGGCTTCAACCCATTTGGACACGTAGTCCACAGCCACCAAGATATATTTCATCCCATAAGAACTCATAAAGGGGCCCATGAAGTCGATCCCCTACACATCAAAGATCTTTATCTCCATCACAAAGTGCATCGGCATTTCATGCCTCTTGGAAATAGAACCTTGTCGTTGACATTGATCACAAGCCTTGACCATTTGATTGGCATCATGATAGATGGAAGGCCAATAATATCCACATTCAAGAACTTTCGCCGCCGTTCGATTTCCTCCATGATGACCCCCAACCGGAGAGTCATGGCATGCCTTGAGAATTGGCATCATCTCTTCTTCGGGAACACATCTTCTGATAATATTGTCGGCACAAACACGGAACAAGTATGGCTCCTCCCAATAGTATTGCCAGCAATCTCTCAAGAACGTTTTCCTTTGATATGATTCCAAACCATCAGGGATAAGGTCACTCACCAAATAGTTAGCAATATCGGCATACCAAGGAGCAAAGGTGCTAGACAATGCCAATATTTGCTCATCCGGAAAAGCATCATTGATTTCAAGATCACCCTGTGGTCTCCCTGCTTCCTCAAGCCTTGACAAATGATCCGCCACTTGATTTTGCGTTCCCTTGCGATCCTTGACTTCAAAGTCAAATTCTTGCAACAACAAGACCCATCGAATCAACCGAGGCTTTGCATCTTTCTTTGCCATGAGATAACGAAGAGCCGCATGATCCGTATATACTATCACCTTGGTCCCCAACAAATACGCCCGGAACTTCTCAAAAGCATATACAATAGCAAGAAGCTCTTGCTCAGTCACTGTGTAGTTTACCTGTGCTCCATTGAGAGTTTTGCTAGCATAGTACACCGGATGAATAATCTTGTTATGGCGTTTACTACACCGGATGAAGAATCTTGTTATGGAATTGACCTAGCATCGCTCCAATAGCCACACCATTGGGCGTGAAAATAATAGGTGTTGTGGGGAGCTTGCGTTTCAACTCCTCAAAAGCCTTAAGACACTTTTCATCAAATACAAATTTAGCATCCTTTTCGAGGAGTTTGCACAAGGGGTTGGCGATCTTTGAGAAGTCCTTGATGAATCGCCGGTAAAACCCGGCATGCCCTAGAAAACTTCTAACACCCTTCACGGTAGTTGGTGGAGGAAGCTTAGAGATAATATCAATCTTCGCCCGGTCAACTTCAATACCCTTCTTTGAAATTTTGTGCCCAAGCACAATGCCTTCGTCGACCATGAAGTGACATTTCTCCCAATTTAGCACGAGATTTGTCTCTTCGCATCTTTTAAGCACTTGCTTGAGGTTGCCAAGACAATGCTCAAATGAGTCCCCAACTACCGAGAAGTCATCCATGAATACCTCAAGAAAATCTTCAACCATGTCCGAGAAAATGGACATCATACATCGTTGGAAAGTAGCCGGCGCATTACACAAGCCAAATGGCATTCGGCTAAAAGCAAATGTGCCATATGGACAAGTGAATGTGGTCTTTTATTGATCCTCCAACGCGATGTTGATTTTATTATATCCAGAATACCCATCGAGAAAGCAATAGAACGACCTTCCCGCTAGCCGATCAAGCATTTGATCAATAAAAGGCATAGGGAAATGGTCTTTGCATGTTGCACTGTTTAGCTTCCGATAGTCCATGCACACTCGCCATCCGGTCACCGTTCGTGTTGGGATGAGCTCATTTTTCTCATTTTCTATCACGGTCATGCCCCCCTTTTTGGGCACACACTGAACTGGGCTCACCCATGAACTATCCGCAATGGGGTACACTACTCCGGCATCTAACCACTTTATAATCTCCTTTTTCACCACCTCCTGCATTGACGGGTTCAACCGTCTTTGATGCTCAATGCTTGGCTTTGTGTCACTCTCCAGTTGGATTTTGTGTTCACAAATCCCCGCGGGAATCCCACGGATGTCTGCGATTGTCCATCCAATAGCCTGCCTGTGGTCTCTCAAGACCTCCAACAACCTGTCTACCTGCAAATCATTCAAAGAAGACGAAACGATTACGGGTAAAGTGTCATTAGAGCCTAAGAATTTATACCTTAAATGCGCCGGGAGAGGCTTGAGCTCTAATTGCGGTGGTTCAATGATGGATGGTTTGGCGGGAGGTGTGGCTCTATTTTCCAAGTCAAGAGAGAGCTTGGCCGGAGCATAAGTGTAGGATCCAAGACCCTCTAATGCGTTCACTGACTCCATGTATCCCTCCATATCCTCACCATCAAAATTCACTAAGATTGCCGCCAATGCCTCACCAAGGCATTGTTCTTCCATTTTTACTTCGACGGCATCTTAAATCTCATCAACCACCTCAATCACTGAGATGCTCTCATATTCATGGGGCAACTTCATACCCTTGCTAGCTTGGAAGGTGACTTCTTCGTCATTCACCCGGAATTTGATCTCATTTCGTTCCGAATCCATAAGTGCTCTTCCGGTTTCCAAGAATGGTCTCCCCAAGATGATGGGGATATCTTTATCAACGTCACAATCTAGAATCACAAAGTCGGCGGGCAAATGGAATTCACCGACTTTCACAATCACAACATCAACAATTCCTACTGGTCACTTAATGGATCGATCGTCCATTTGTAACCTCATGCTTGTTGGCCTTGGCATCCCTAATCCCGCTTGCTTGTAGATGGCAAGTGGCATCAAGTTGATACTAGCCCCTTTGTCACAAAGGGCTCTAGCAAAGTCTCGCTCTCCTATAGTGCATGGAATGGTAAATGCTCCCGGGTCCTCTTTCTTTTGGATAGGGCTCTTGGCAATGATAGAGCTAACCCGGTGAGTCATGTTCACCACCTCATTCTTTGTGGTCCTCTTCTTGGTGATCAACTCCTTCAAATATTTGGCAAACCCCGGCATTTCTTGGAAAGCCTCCAAGAATGGAATGTTCACCGACAATTGCTTAAGGATATCATAAAACTTTTCAAGCTTGCTATCTTCAATCCTTCTTACAAGTCTTTGAGGAAACGGAGGAGGAGGTCTAGGAATAGGTGGAAGAGCTTTGGGTGTCTCTTTCCCTTATTCCTTCACCTCTTCCCGGTGTTCTTTTTGCAATACCACTTCTTCCGGAATCTTCTCGACCTCGACAACAATTGGCTCTTCAACCTCAACCTTTCTTTCAAGCTTTTCTTCTTCAACCAGTTGTTCACCCTCTCCGTTTAGCACCTTCCCACTCATAGTAGTGATGGCCATGATGTGAGAAGTTGGACCATTCCCACTACCTCTTGGATTTGCAACCGTGTCACTAGGAAGTGTACCTTTTTGTTTTGGATTTTGCTCTTTAGAGAGGTCTCTCATTTGCATTTTCAATTTTTGAATCGAGGCGGTATGAGATCCTACGACTTCGGACATGTTTCTCATGGAAGCGTCGGACTTTTCTTGATTTTGCAACACCTGCTCTAGCATAGCTTCAAACTTAGATTCACTAGAAGACCCTTGGTTCGAATATTGACCCTTTGGAGGAACATAAGGGTTTGAACTCCGATTGGCAAAATTATTGTTGTTGTCCGAATTTCCTTGGTTTGAGCCGCCTTGGTCATGTCTCCACTGTTGGTTTCCTTGCCCTTGCGGGTTTGGCCTCCATTGACTTTGTTGCCCTTGACCTTGATAATGTTGTCTTTGATACCCTCCGTGAGGGTTGTTGATGTAGTTGGCTTCTTCAAACTCGTCATTGGAGATGGGTTGCACATCCTTGACTACATTCAACTTCTTTGTTTGATTCTCAGTGAACATTTTTGTCAACACATTTACATTCGTAGCCAATCCTGCAATTATTTGGTCCCTCTCTTGATTCTCCTTGATCAAGTTGGTCAAGGAAGGAGAACCATATGCCACTCCACCTGAGGTGTCCTCGGAATGCCATGCTTGATTGTGTTGTGCCATTTTGTCAAGAATTTGTGTTACCCTTGTGAATTATATCCATGAATGATCCATCAGCTGCATTCTTGGCTATAGCTTGGTTCATAGGATCCAAACCCATGTAGAATTTTTCCAATAGCATAGAGTCCGGAAAACCATGGCTTGGAGACCTCACCAAATATAATTTGAAACGGTTCCATGCCTCATGCAACTGCTCTCCAGGTGTTTGCTTGAAGAAAAAGATTTTATCCCGCAACTCAGACTGTTTACTTTACGGGAACCACTTGGATAGAAACGCCCTAACAAGTTCGGGCCACGAATGAATAGAATTAGGTGGTAGATTCTGGAGCCATCTCCTTGCATCCCTAGCAAGAGAGTACTTAAAACATCTCAATCTCAGGGCATCATCAGAGACATTATTCTGCTTATGCATTGCACATACACCCAAAAAGTTCCTAAGGTGTTGTGGTGGATCATCATCAATGGAATTTCTGAAGAACCCCTCTGCCTTGAGCATAAGGATCAAACCATGTTCCACTTTAAATGTTGCAGCTCCAACCACAGGAGGTACAATAGGATTGGTATCATCAATGTACTCTTCGATGTCTGCAAAGGGATTCTCTCCCATATCTACCTCAACGTCATCGTCAGATTTAGACATGTTTCCCTATTTAACACCAAGCAAACACAAGCAAAGTGTGATAGAATAGAATCAGACACATAGTAAAGCGCACACTAATAAGTAATTTCAAGACCGTATTCCCCGGCAACGGCGCCAAAATTTGATACGCTCAAATTACATTTTAATAAATAGTGTAAGGCGGTCGATGTCAAATATAATAACCCAACAAGGTTGGGGTCGAATCCCACAGGGAATATGTGTGAAAAGGTTACTTGTTCAGTGTGTTGCTCGACTCGAGTTCGATCTCTATTTGGTTAATTGTAACAAGAGAGAATGATATATGGTGACAAGTGTATGTATGATTGTTTGAGTTTAAGTAACAACTAATTTCAACAATTAATGAGTAAACAAGTGGATAAGATCAACCAAGGTTGTGTCCCCTTCAATGTAGTGTAATGTCAACAAGTGTTAATATGATATATTTCTAATGGAAGGTTCTTTAGATATGCAATTGATGTCTAAGATACTACCCACTATTTCCCAATGAATGAGTAGTACTTCCTCTTTATGATTTTCCCAAAGATAAAAGAGTTGCACTTAAGAACCATCAATAAATGCCAATTAAAACCCACTTATTCCTAAGCGATTTTATCAAACAAGGTTTAAAGCCTTGAGTCATTGATATTTACTTCTACCAAACCCTAGCCCACTTTCCCAAGCAAAGCAAGAATTTAATGGCTTTTGTTAATGTTTGCAACCACCAACAATAAATGAAGAATGAGAAGTAAATAAATATCAACCAACCATTATATATATATTCAATGTTAAACACCCATTAACATAACACCCATTTAGGGTCCACAACCTTAGTATTTAAAACTAGCTACACATGCTAAAACACAAAAACCAACTAATCATAAATGTCATAAATGCTTACAGTGGAGGGAATCTTCCCCCAAAAGCTTCCAAAAAGGGAGAATATTAATGTGATAGAATGTAGCTTAAAAGTGAGACAAGATTAGCCCACAAAGGTCTCTTAAAACTATTTATAGAGGGACCAATTTCGGGATAGAAAATGGACAAGTTTGCCCTTTCAGGTCACGTCTGCGACCGCAGACTTGTCGCATAACAGATCTGCGGTCCGCATTTTGTACAGCCTCTCCGCAGATCCAAAACCCTAGTTGTCAGGCCTTCATCGCAGTTCCATTCTGTGGTCCACATTTGAGTTATGCGACCGCAGATTGCATCACATCTTTGACCCTGAGTTTTCTTCTTGTTCAATCTGCGGCACATCTACGGTCCGCATGTTGATTCTGCGATCGCAGATTGCGCCGCATTCTTGACATGGTTTTTAGCTCCAGACTCTGTAATGTTTTGCGATTTGAGATACGATTATGCGGTCCACATGTGTGATCTGCGACCGCAGAATGGGCTGCAGGTTTGCACTTGTGCAATATTATGCTCTTTTCTTCGCTTTTTGCTTCCATTTTCATATCCTTGGTCTTCCTTTACTCTTGTGCTATAAGAACAACAAATCTACATGAGTATCAGTTATAATTGCATTAAAACAAGCTAGAATCTAAGCAATTAGTATTGAAATGTGCCGAAATTCTCCGGCACATCAATCTACCATTTTCAATCTGGTAGATGAGGAGGAGGATGATGTACCCCTAATCCTTTTCTATGGTAAGAGATGGGGAAGTTAGGAAAGAAGATGGATTTTAACTGTGGTTCTGGTTCCCCATCAAAGACCTCAAAAAGGAGAAAATTTGTAAGAAGAACAGGAGAACCTATTAAAACAGAATAAAGTAAAGAACACTTTGAGGTATGAGATGAAGACGTGGGGCTAGATTGTTGAAAGAGGAAGAATAGTAAGAAATGGAAAAAGGTGAAAAAAGTTGGTGCAAAGGATTGCTCTGGTGAGCAAGGAGAGGAGAAACCAGATTAGTGAGATTCTTAATGGCCAAGGTAATGAGGGAAAAGATAATCACTAGTTCTACTTGCAATGGAATGGATGAACCGACTGAGAAATAGGAGAAACAATGTTGAAAGACCTTATTGTTGAAGCAAGACATGAAATTTTGCCAAGAAGAGGTGGTAGAGTCCTTCACACACTACACTGTTATTGAATGTTTAGTCACAAGGTGTAGGAGGGACTGACATAGTCTTTCATGATAAAAAGCTTTGTGATATTCTTCGGTTCCTACTATTGGATACTATAAGTGTGATAAGGGTATCTTACCAAACAGATAAGTAGATGTCACTCCTTTGTCTATCACAAAAACATTCTCAGGAAATGAGGATAAGAAATAGAAGAAAGTGTGCAAAAGAGAGATGGTTCTATTCTATAAACTATTGTTTAAATTTGTATACAAGCAAGTGTTGAGTAGGTATAAAAAGAGACATGACTCCAATGCTCTTGACATTACATACATGAATTTACTGGAAAGGGAAGAACAGATAAATCTGCTAGGGGTGATGATTAATCACATAGCTATGGTGGTAGACATGTCCAAGAGTGAGCACTTTATACCTTATACCTTATTTTTATGTGAAGTTATTACTCATTTTGGAGCTCTAGTAAAGAAATGGAAATATGCAAGTATGCTACATGAGTTTGGGAAAGAGGATGTAGAGGAACCTTATCTTGAGGGTTGTTTTTCTTAAACTTCTTAACTCTCACACCTTCAGCAATATGTTTGCTTTGAAATAACAAATGGAGAATCCAGCTGCAAAGATTACCAGAATGAACATTGTAAATGCAAACCTGGAGGAAGACATGATCAGAGAAAGGGAGCAAAGTTTCAGGAATCTAGCTGCACTAGTAGCACATCTCCATCCCTTTGTTTTCCAGTCCGCTCAGCCAGCCAAGCTTTCCCATTCTGGGCAGGATCCTAATCTTCCATAGACCTTGTTCCTTAGGATGTTCCTTTTTTGTTTTGTGGCCATAAAAATAACAATTTATTACTTGGTTTTTGTGGATTGTGATGTTGAATTGACAATTAGTTACTTCCTGATTTTTGAAAGTACAGGAGGGGGGGGGTGAATTGTAAATATTTTAAACTTAATAACTTATTAGTTGACTTATTAGAAGAGTAGTGGACTGGATATGAAAATTCAGCAAATATAGTAGAGGAAGTAAAGTGCAGAAAGTAAATGCAGGAATTAAAGACAATAGGATTTTATACTGGTTCTAATTCAATGTGAATCCTAATCAAGTCCCCTTGTGTTGCAAGGGATTTCTCTTTTGTATGTGTGTTTCTCCGAGTACAGTTGTAGTGATTTTCACATACTTTCTCTAGCACTCGTTTTGATACAATGCCTCACCAGTGTTAACCTCTCTTTCTTTCTCTGACTTGCTACACATCAGATCTTAAGGAACTACGATGCTTGTATGCAGTAGAATAAAGAGAGTGGTTTTTGGTTTGATGAAAGTATATCAGACTAGGGTTTAAGGCGGGCTATAAATACATTGATGGATGGTAGGGGCTTGAAAACCCAAGAGATTTCATCCTTGGAGAGAATCAATTCTTTCTAATAATAAGGTAGTGAGCCGTTGAGCCTTCTTGATTTCCTTCCTTCATCAGGGTTATGAACGAGGACTGCTCCTTTACTATTGGATCTTCCAAACTTGGACGCATATATTTCTATCTTCCTTGATTCATGCCTTGACTGAAGGCTTGATTGATTTTCTTCAATCTCCTCATACGAATGAGGGCTGCTCCTTGATTGTTGCGTCTTCTTTGCTGATTAATTTGTTGATTGGAGTTCATCCAACTTTGCGAATCCTTTCCTTAGTTGTCCAGATTTCCTGATTGTATGGTAATCTTAGATAATTGATTTCTTCCCTTATTCATCATGATGTACTTCAGCAGTCTTGAGGAGTGTTCTTTACTTCTTGAAATTGATCTCCTGCACATGTATATTATTTTCATCATTAAAACATAATCTAGCAATCTCCACCTTTTTTATGATAAAAAATAATATAATAATGTAAAGAAGTAAACACTAGTTGACTTCCCGATGTTTTGCTCCCCCTCAATTCATACAGTTGACTTGACATATCCGCTCCCCCTTAATGTATGTAGTCGACTTCGTTACTATACCTGTACTTGTTCACTCCCGCTCAATGTATGCAGTCGACTTCTCTAGTATACCTGTACAATATATAAGGCACTTCTTCACGGTACCTGTATAGAGCCTGGACGACTAGATAACAGACCAGTCGACTTCTTCATTGTACCTGTACAATATCTAAGGCTCCTTGTAGATTTTTCTCCCTCTTTTTGGCATCAACAAAGAGGGAATAGTACCAACACTAAAGAGAAAACATTTAAAGTAGAATAACTAAGGAAATTATCCAATGGATGGAAACACAGCCACCAAAAACAACACAGCAAAAAAAAAAGAATCCTAGGGCTTAAAACATAGCCCACCAAGCAGAATAGCAGATTGTTTAAAAAAATATCACCAAAATAATTGTCTTAGCAACAACTAGACTAGCAGCGTAGGAAATAGGTAAGGGTATTGTAGATGTCATCCTTTAACTGTTCGAAGCTTGCATTTGCAGAGACGCTCACTCCATCAAACCTGTCATGAACCTCCCTAAAAGCTTTGACAACATTCTCCCTGACTTTGAGGATCACAACTCTAATTTTGGACACATCAGACCCTGTTTCCTTGGAAATAGCATGAATGTCATCAACAGTAGACTGAGTGGCAGTGAGGAGGTTCTTAATCTAAGAGAGTTGGGAGTTAATATCACAAAGACTTTCACTAAGCTCAGGACTGTCAAGATTAAGAGGAGGAACAGAGGGTGAAGGTTTGGGTTCTACAGGGGCCGGCTTTGCTTCACTATCACCTTTATTGACCCAGGAGCCCTTGACATTTACATAACCCATACTAGCAAATGCTATAGAATTGTAGGACTTGGAGACAATAATGAAAGGATAGTTTGACAGGGAAATTCGATGGGCTTCAAGAATATGAGTGATTACCATGCCATAGGGTAACCTAGTGGGATCTTTAGCACTTTCTATCATGAAATTGATCACCCAGGAGGAAAGCTTAATTTTGAGCTTGGTAACAAGACCGTAGGCAGAAAAGGTGTCTCTTTAAGAGAATATTGAAAAAGAGCCAGTGCGGGGAATGAAGGTGGTTGCCACAATGTGGGCCAAAACCCGTGTTTCAAAACTAACATCACTAGGGCCTAATTGGTTTGGAAGGGTTTTTGAGGGACACTCAACAATACACTGCTTAGCTTGGTCAAAAGAGATTTCAAAGTTATCACGCCAGATGTTTTTGAACAGGGTAGGAAAACCATAACAATGACACTGAAAAATTGAGTCAAACAAGGCACAATCAAGAACAATGTGTTGACCCATCACAAGAGATTCCAACCTATCAGGTTTGCTAGACCTAAGATTTGCATAAAATATTTTGACTAGGGGTTCATACACTTTAGGCGGAGGAATAGATAGAAACCTTGCCTACCCTTGATAGACAAAAAGATTTTTGATCTGCAGTTAAGGGCTTCCATATCATCAAGATCAACAACCCTCCCATGAGCAATAGGCTTGTCTTTTAGAGCAACAAAAAGATCCCAATTTGGGGAATCCCAATTTGGGGAATCCCAGAAATTTAGGTCAGACTCAAATGAGGTAGAGAAATCAACTTTTGATTTCTTTGGGGTAGACGAGACATGGGTTTCTTCCATGGGTCATTTGCCTAAAGCCTTTTCTCCTAAAAGTCAGGAGTGTTTGGAGAAATTTCCCTGAGATGAGGTGAAGCCTTCAGAGTGATTAGACCCTAGGTCTACTTGCTCAGGAGGCGCAGAATGAGGGTTTTGCTCTAGAGCGGGTACTCTTTCTGGTAGAAGTAGAAGGATTTTTGGAGTGCTTCGCCATTGTAGAAAAAGGGTTTTGACAAGAGCTTTTGGATAATGGAGGGAGATGAGAGTGATTGAAAGAGTTTTTCTGTCTTAAGAAGAGGGTTTTGACAGTTGAGTACAAAAAAGGAAAAGTTGTCAGTTGAGAAGACGTGATGATTGGCTTTCCATTTTTGAACTGCGAACTGATGTGAAAGAAGAGAAAAGAGAGGGAAAAAAAGCAGAGGCATAACTAAAGTGTGGGAAAGGACAATTATAGCAAATAAAAGTAACTGAGAACATAGGTCCTAACTATTTTTAGAATTGCAAATAATACCCAATGGATTTCTCAAGGAATAAAATCTATCTTCTAATAAAGGCTTAGTAAATATATCAGCTAGTTGAGTAGAGGTTCCAACAAAAGATATTTCTATGTCTCCCTTAAGAGCATGATCTCTAATAAAATGATGCTTAATATCTATATGCTTTGCTCTAGAATGATGCACTGAATTTTTTGAAAGACAAATAGCACTAGATTTATCACAAAAAATTTGTATAGGTTTAAAAGAAAGTTTATAGTCACCCAATTAATGAGACATCCATAGTAGTTGTGCACAACATTGCCCAATAGCAATGTATTCAGCTTCCGTAGTGGATAATGCAACAGAAGCTTGATTTTTACTATTCCAGGATATTAAAGCCTTTCCTAGTAATTGGCATGTACCGCTTGTGCTTCTTCTGTCTTCTTTATCACCTGCAAGGTCAACATCTGAAAAACCTTCTAATTTAAAAGAATTAGAGCGAGGATACCATAATCCATGAGATACAGTTCCAATGAGATATTGAATGATTCTCTTTACAGCAGTTAAATGTGAATCCTTGGGAGATGACTGAAACCTGGCACATTTACATACACTGAACATAATATCTGGTCGACTAGCTGACAGATATAGTAATGATCCAATCATTCCCCTGTATTTTGTTTTATCAACAGGAGTGCCTTGTTCATCCTTGTCTAGATTTGTAGCTGGACTCATTGGAGTACCAATTGATTTTGCATTGTTCATACCAAATTTTTGAATAAACACTTTTGTGTACTTGGTTTGACATATGAAGGTTCCTTCATCACATTGTTGAATTGTAGCCCAAGGAAGAATGTGAGCTCACCCATCATGCTCATTTCAAATTCACTTTGCATAAGATTTGAGAATTCCTTGCACATAAGAGGGTTAGCACTACCAAATATAATGTCATCA
This sequence comes from Nicotiana glauca, assembly GCA_026770625.1. NCBI lineage: Eukaryota > Viridiplantae > Streptophyta > Magnoliopsida > Solanales > Solanaceae > Nicotiana > Nicotiana glauca. The sequence continues at coordinate 80,525 of MU691482.1, forward strand.
ACATAAATTTGAATAATAAGGTTACTTTATGATGGTCGTTTAATGAACAGGGTCATGTCTATTTTACCTCTTGTGAAACCATGATCAATAAGAAAGGTACTCAGTCTATCATACCAAGCACGAGGCGCCTGTTTCAACCCATACAGTGCTTTAGAGAGTTTGTAGACATGGATGGATTTTTGAATCTTTAAAGCCTGGAGGTTGCTTCATAAATACTTCTTCCTCAATAAATCCATTTAGAAAAGCACTTTTTACATCCATTTGAAACAATTTGAATCTTTTAAACGATGCGTATGCCGGAAGGATTCGTATAGACTCCAAACGAGCCACTGGGGTGATGGTATCATCGCAGTCAACTCCTTCTTGTTGTGAGTAGCCCTGAGCAACTAGTCTAGCTTTATTTCTTTTGACCTTTCCATCCTCGTTCAACTTATTTCTAAATACCCACTTTATTCCGATTACAGCAACACTATCAGGTTTGGGTACTAGTTTCCACATCTGATTCTTTCTGAATTGATCTAACTCTTCTTGCATGGCCTGCACCCAGCTTGAGTCTTTCAGTACTTCCTCTATCTTTTTTTTTTTGGCTCAATTTGAAAAATCAAAGCAATGTTTGCTTTCTTTTTGAGAGCTTCCCTGGTTTTCATTCCTTCGTTTGGATCCCCTATAATAAATTTCTAAGGGTGTTCAGGTTCGCTTCTCCATTCATTTGGCCGAGCTGCATTTGTACTTGACTCGATTTATGCCTCTGGTATGTTTCTTCCATTTTCATCAGTCGACTCGGTCAGAGTCGGTGTGTTAGTCGACTCTTGTGGTTCTCCTTTATCCTGAGCTCCTTAAGTTTGTTCTTCATCACCTGCAATAATTCCTTTCTAGACCAAGGGATTATTCTCATCGAATATAAGACTTCAACACATAAAGTACATTTATTATAGACTCTAAAAGATCTGCTATTTAATGAGTAACCTAGAAAAATACATTCGTCACTTCTTGGATCAAATTTTCCAAGATTATCCTAACCGTTATTGTGAATGAAACATTTGCTTCCAAAGGTATTTAAGTAACAGATATTCGGGCGTTTACCTTTCCAGAGTTCATATGGGGTCTTTTTCAGTATTGGACTTATGAGGTAACGGTTGAGGATGTGACAAGTTGTGCTTACACCTTCTGCCCTGAAATGGTTTGGCAATGAGTGATCTAGTAGCATGGTTCTTGCCATATCTTGGAGGGTTCTATTCTTTCTTTCCACAACCCCATTTTGTTGGGTGAGCGTGGTGTAGAGAAGTTATGAGAGTATCCCTAATCATTACAGAAGTCTTCAAATGCTTTGCTTTCAAATTCTCCTCTATGGTCACTTTGAATTGTCGAAATTAGATGTCCCTTTTCTCTTTTAACCCTTTTGCAGAAAACTTCAAAATTTCTTAAGGCTTCATCTTTGTGGAACAAGACCAAGTGAACGTGAATAATTATCAACAATAACAAAATCATACCTTTTTGCTCCTATGCTAGCAGTTTTAGTTGGCCCAAATAAATCCATATTAAGTAATTGCAAAGGTTTTGAAGTGGACACTATGTCCTTATTTTTTAAATAGTTTCTGGTCTGCTTACCCATTTGACATGTATCACAAATGTAAGTTCTAGAAAAATTCAATTTGGGTAAACCAACAACTAATTAGTGTTTTGACAGTTTTTCAATCAAGTTCATTCTAGCATGACCAAGTCTCCTATTCCATAGCCATGGATCATCAGACATAGAGGATAAGCAGATATGACCATCTATCTTTTTTAAAACCATCAAGTATATAAACATTTCCATACCTCTTTCCAGGAAGAAATATTTTACCTGATTCGTCTTCAATAGCACATCCTATTTTCTTAAACTTTACCTCATATCCTGAGTCACAGAGTTGACTTATGCTCAAGAGATTGTAGTTTAGGCCATCGACGAGATAAACTTCAGTAATGTCACAATTGTTGTTAAAGGGAATTGTTCCAGTGCCAACTATTTTTTCCCTTGAGTCGTCCCCAAATTTAACACTTCCTCCATCGATCTTTGTAACTTCTTTGAACAGGTTTTTGTCACCTGTTATATGACTGGAACACGCACTGTCTAGATATCATTTTATGTTGCGCCTTATTCTGTGGTGTTACTGCAAGACAAGATGATTACTTTCTTTTATGTACCCAAGCTTGTTTGGGTCCTGGAGGGTTAGTGTCACATTGTTCAGAATTTTTTGGTCTCCAAACCTATCCTAACTGATTTGATTTACGAAAATGACAAGAAGAATATTTATGCCCATTTTTATTACAGTAGTGACATTTAACTTTAGATCCACTTATAAGCATTGGAACTAGCTGACTTGGCTTCATCTGTTTTTTTCCCAGTTGACTTGTAAGTCATTTGGTTCGACCGAATTGTCGACTTGGTTCTGGTTGGTTCATTTCCAGTTGACTTATAAGTCGTCTGGTTTGACCTAACAGAACTGTGACTGGTGGATTTGCGCAACCTATTAGGCTACATTTGCAAATTATCAAACTCTTCTGAAGTACTTCCGTTTCGATTTCACATACTTTATGTTTGATTTTCCAGTTTTTAACCTCTCTAGTGAGTCTCTTAAGTTCATTCATCATTTTTTGAGACTCTTTCAAGGTTGAATCAAGAATATCCTGTAATTCAATATATTTTTCACAGTCATAAGATCTTACCTCACTGGTTTTACCTCGTGCTATGAAACAGTTTTCATTTTTGTCATCTGAGTCATCTGAGTCATCTTCATTCATCCAGCATCCTCAAGTTTTGTTTATTTCATTTTCCAGAATTCTCATGAAGCAGAGATTTGCTGCTTCTTAATGGTCAGAGTCATCCTCATCGCTCCAGCTTCCGAAGGATTTGTTCTTGTTGAACCCTCTAGAGATTTTCCTTTTCAGCTCCGGACATTCAGCTTGAACGTGTCCAAAGTTTCCACATTCGTAGCATTTTCCATCGTTATTATCTTGTTCATTATATTGTTTGGATCGTCTTGGTGTGAATCTTCCTTTCTTTGTGTTCCTGTATCATCTCATTAGCCCATCCATATTTCTAGACATCATAGCAATCTCCTCTTGCAGAGCTTTAGGATCATCAATGTCATTCTTAGCCATTTCAGTAGAGGTTTTGAATGCAACTATTTTCTTTTTCTCCTCTTGATTTGTCTTTTTTAGATGCTTCCTTTCAAACACAATGAGTTCTCCTCATAGTTTATCATAGGATAATTTGTTTAGATCTTGAGATTCCACTATGTACTTTGGTCTGCCAAGTGGTAGGCAAACTTCTGAGAATTTTTCTGACTTGATCACCATTGGTGTAGGGCTTGCCAAATGCCTTTAAGTTGCTAATTATTTTGCTATACCTGGCAAACATCTCTTCATTAGATTCTCCTTCTTTCATTGAGAAGAGTTCGTAATCATGAACTCGCATGTTGATATGTTTTTCTTTTACTTTGCTGGTTCCCTCATAGGTGACCTTAAGTTTGTCCCACATTTCTTTGGTTGTATCACAACTTGATATTTTCTCATATTCTTCTCCACTTATAGCGTTGTAAAGCAAATTTCTTGCCTTGTTGTTTACCTTTACTGCCTCCAGTTTCTCTTTGAGTATGAATCTATATCATCAAGGTCAGCAAGTGGTGGAGTACTGGCTAGTAGGGGATAATTTCCCTTTTTAATGACTCTCCAGACTTTGACATCATAGGCTTTGGTGAATATTTCCATTCGTACTTTCCGGTGAGAGAAATGTTGTCCATTAAAGTATGGTGGTCTAACTTGTGAAGTTCCTTCCTGAAAAAGAGCTCATATGATAAGTTGATTTGCCATGATCTTTTCTCACATGCTGTTAAGCAAAAGTAAAATGTGAGCCTTGCTCTGATACCAATTGAAAGTACAGGGGGGGAGGGTGAATTGTAAATATTTTAAACTTAATAACTTATTAGTTGACGTATTAGAAGAGTGGTGGACTGGATATGAAAATTCAGCAAATATAGTAGAGGAAGTAAAGTGCAGAAAGTAAATGCAGGAATTAAAGACAATAGGATTTTATACTGGTTCTAATTCAATGTGAATCCTAATCAAGTCCCCTTGTGTTGCAAGGGATTTCTCTTTTGTATGTGTGTTTCTCCAAGTACAGCTGTAGTGATTTGCACATACTTTCTCTAGCACTCGTTTTGATACAATGCCTCACCAGTGTTAACCTCTCTTTCTTTCTCTGACTTGTTACACATCAGATCTTAAGGAACTACAATGCTTGTATGCAGTAGAATAAAGAGAGTGGTTTTTGGTTTGATGAAAGTATATCAGACTAGAGTTTAAGGCGGGCTATAAATACATTGATGGATGGTAGGGGCTTGAAAACCCAAGAGATTTGATCCTTGGAGAGAATCAATTCTTTCTAATAATAAGGTAGTGAGCCGTTGAACCTTCTTGATTTCCTTCCTTCATCAGGGTTATGAACAAGGACTGCTCCTTTACTATTGGATCTTCTAAACTTGGACGCACATATTTCTATCTTCCTTGATTCATGCCTTGACTGAAGGCTTGATTGATTTTCTTCAATCTCCTTATACGAATGAGGACTGCTCCTTGATTGCTGCGTCTTCTTTGCTGATTGATTTGTTGATTGGATTTCGTCCAGCTTTGCGAATCCTTTCCTTAGTTGTCCAGATTTCCTGATTGTATGGTAATCTTAGATAATTTATTTCTTCCCTTATTCATCATGATGTACTTCAGCAGTCTTGAGGAGTCTTCTTTACTTCTTGTAATTGATCTCCTGTACATGTTTAGTATTTGCATCATTAAAAGATAATCTGGCAATTTTGACTGTGTTGAATGGATTTTTATTATTGTCTGCTACGTTTTAACCAGTGGCCATAATTATGATATTCTCTAAAAATAACAGCGTGACTCTTTCATTATATATTACTTTTTAATTATAGCGAGGTAGGGGGGGTTGTGCTTCACGAAAGTGAATAAAGATAGGAAATGATCTTATGAGGTATGACAAGTTTTTTTAGTTTCGTGCCTGGTTATATATCATCATAAAAAGGAGAATTTATTGAAAATTGAGTTCTGATAATCAAAAAATATGTAACTTGCTCAACTTCAGACCTTGGTCTGGTGGCAGTTCTTGCCCAGCGTAAAAGTTCTAGTGAGGATAGGATTCACTTTTATGCTACATGAGGATAGAACAACAACAACAACGACGACGACGACCCTGTAAAATTTCACAAGTGGGGTCTGGGGAGGGTAGTGTGTACGTAGACCTTACCCCTACCCCGAAGGAGTGGAGAGGTTGTTTCCGAAAGACCATCGGCTCAAGAAGACAAAAAGACAAAAAGACAAAAGAAGACAATATTAGTAACACCATCGAAATAATATGAGACAAATATGACCAATAGAAACAAAAATCAAGAAAAATGATCCAAAGCAAGGCAATAGCTAAAGCAAGGCAAAGCAGAATAGTATCCCTACCAAACTAGTCTAACAAAAATATGGTATAAGACAAGACTTAACTACCTCCTAACCTACAACCATAATACTCGACCTCCACGTGTTCCTATCAAGTGTCATGTCCTCGGAAATCTGAAGTCTCGCCATATCCTGCCTAATCACCTCCCCCTAATACTTCTTAGGCCGTCATCTACCTCTTCTCGTGCCTTCCACCACCAGACGTTCGCACGTCCTTACCGGAATATCCGGGCTTCTCCTCTGAGCATGCCCAAACCATCTAAGCCTTGCTTCCCACATCTTGTCATCAATGGGAGCCACATATACCTTCTCCCGAATATCAACATTCCTAATCTTATCCATCCTAGTGTGCCCACACATCCACCTCAACATCCTCATTTCGGCTACCTCCATCCTATGGATATGTAATTTCTTAACCAGCCAACACTCAGCCCCATACATCATGGCCGGCCTAATCACCGCTTTATAAGAACTTACCTTTGAGTATCAGTGGCACTCTCTTCTCACACAATACTCTAGATGCTAATCTGAAACTTCATCCATCCTACCCCAATACGGTGTGTAACATCCTCGTCGATATCCTCTCCCCCTGGATAACTGATCCAAGGTACTTGAAGCTGCCTCTACTCAGGATGACCTGTGACTCCAGCCTCACATCCACACCTACTTTCCTCTGCTCAGTACTGAACTTACACTTCAGGTATTCCGTCTTTGTCCTGCTAAGCTTGAAACCTTTAGATTCAAGAGCTTGTCTCCAAACCTTTCGTTAACACCGATTCGCGACTCATCGATCAGAACTATGTCATCGGTGAATAGCATGTACCATGGCACATCCTCTTGAATGTGATGTGTCAACGCGTCCATCACCAGGGCGAATAGGAACGGGCTGAGCGTAGAACCTTGGTGTAACCCCATAACAACTGGAAAATCCTAAGAGTCTCCTCCTCATGTCCTAACCCGAGTTTTCGCCCCATCATACATGTCCTTAATCGCTATAATGTAGGGAACCGGCACGCCTTTTGCCTTCAAGCTTCTCCAAAGAACTTCTCTAGGAACCTTATCATACGCTTTTTCTAGGTCAATAAATACCATGTGCATGTCTTTCTTCCTATCCCTGTACTATTCAACCAACCTCCTAACAAGGTGTATAGCTTCTGTAGTAGAACAACCCGGCATGAAGCCAAACTGGTTGTCGGAAACGGACACCGTCATCCTCAACCTTGCTTCGAGCACCCTCTCCCATACTTTCATGGTATGACTCAGTAATTTGATACCTCTATAATTGTTACAGCCCTTGATACCACCTTTATTTATACAGTGGGACCATCGTACTCCACCTTCACTCTTCCGGCATCCTCTTCGTCTTAAAAATAACATTAAACAACCTAGTCAACCACTCCAAACCTGCTTTCCCCACACACTTCTAAAATTCTACCGGAATCTCGTCAGGATGTATTTCAATTATGCTGAACTGGCAGCCACGTGATATTATCAGAAAATCATGGAAAATCCTTCTGGCTTGAGTCTAGGAAAAAATATAAGGAAGCACATACAGAAGTAAATTTTACTTCTTTGCTTGATCAAAGGAAAATGATTTTACTTCTTTTATTTTCCAGGGTACAAAGATCTGGTTCCACTTGGTTAAGACTCTTCCCTAGTTGTCTACAATATAATTATATATATGTTACAAGTTTATTTTTGCAGAGGCTGGACACCTACATACAAATAATGAGAGATCGTTGAAGCGAGCAGCAATTTTGCAACAACAAGCTCAGGACAAATTGAAGAACCAAGTTCCTAAAATTGATTTAAGTCTAGCTTAGTGTTTCTTGATCTTGTGATAGGTGATATTATAATATTACACATTCTGTTCCAGGAGTATTTTCCAAGAACTATTGTGTGAAAATTATTCAATTCTAGACTAAAAGATTAGTTTAAAGTGTGTAGCTACAATCATCTATATTGTTGACTGTTTGAGTGACTAGCTTTAGTATCTTAGGTTATGAAAGAGTTTTGTTACCTGAGGCTCATTGTTTTAGTGAAGATTGTAAAAAAATATCCGAGAGCAGGGTCATGATTTTTATTCCCTTGAGGAGGAGGTTTTTCACATAAACTTCAATTATGCTTTATTTTTGCATTTATTAGTTACCGAAATTGCAAGAAACGGTTCAAGTGCCTGAAGAAAATGTAAAACTTCTAGTAAAGTTTTTAATGGATATATACGCTATTCGCCCATCCCCTCCCTCATGATGTATAATTGGTGCACTAAAACAAACACTTACTAGATCATATTATACATTATAAATGTTTTTCTAGAGCATCACCGTCATGATTCATGTATCAATACATTCTAGTTAAAGTGCATAAGAAGCCATATTAATGTATTTGTCACACATATGGTGTATCTAATTATAAAATGTGGGCAAGTGGGAGATATTGGAATTTTACATCTATTTTTGAGACTTTTATTGTAGCTCACATATTAGGTAACTAATTAATTATCTTTTTTCCCAATCATATCATATCATATATATATAAATATAAATATATATATACTAAAAGTGGGAAGCTCCTATCTTCAAAGTTCGATTACGATTTTGCCCCTGCTATAAATTAGTTTTAAGTAAAATTTAATAAAATATTAAACATCTAATATAATAAATATGTAATAGTAATATTATTATTATATGAAGGCTAATCAGATTCATGTAATTACGGCAATTGAATGTAAGTGTAAGGCCCCAAAATTTTTTTTTCAAGTAATTTAAGATTTCATCGTGCCAAAGTAGGCTAAATTATTTTATCTCGTGTGCAAATAAGGATTTATGATATTATGGATATCAATTTGATATATTAATAAGTGTATAAGTCTTATTATAAGTGATTTGGGGTCTAAGGAGAGGCCTAAGTCTAAGTCAAGTTGGAAAATTGCATATTAGACGAAATCTGTAAATGAGTGCGCACAAGACCTCACTTTGAACGATCATATCTCCAGTTATATTAGATTTTATGTTAGGATCAACATATCAAATTAAAGCCCTTTGAGTCTAGTTTCCAACGCAATAAACCGTTCGTCATTTGGAGGTGTATAGAGAACGTTATGACCATTTTACTGGGAGGGTGTCAGTCGCGCGAAACTTCGCGCGGACTTTGAAACTTTTGCGCGTTGTTTGCGCGTCTGAGGCAGAATGCTCAGAAAAACGCGCGAAGTTTGTAAAACTTCGTGTGTCTGGGCAAAACTTCGCGCGCTTGGAAGGTTTTAATACCCCAAGACCTGTCTAGAGTGTTCCCAATTTATTTTTGGGGTTATGACTTGCTCTCTCAAGGGGGTTTCGTCCCAAACTTCATCCCTATGATCTAAGGTAAGGTTTTCAGAGTACTTTGAGTAATTTATACCTCTTAAACACGTATACTAACAAGGATTAATCTTCAAAATCCTTAGATTTTTCTTCAAATTCTTGAATTCTTCAAGAACACCTCAAGTGTGGATTCTTAAAATTCTTACTACAAGAGGTATGTCTATCATCTCTAACTACTCTATGGTGATTATTCATGTAAGATACATACATTAGAACT